>JAYDZG010000022.1:8441654-8457397 GCA_034509265.1 Microcambeva bendego
TACTGTAAAATATTTTATTGTTAGTCAACGGAGTCTAAAAAGTTAATAAGGTTAACAACATAACATGACAGATCAAATAGAAAACTTTATAGACTGGATCATTCAAACTGGTATTAAATCTCGGGTTTCCTTCTCATATAAGTCTGGAATTTGTCCCAACGGCGACGGCACCATGACTACAGAGCTGAATCCGCGTAATAATCGCTCATAATCCATCAGCTGCTCCCAGAATCCGGTGTTCGGTCTAATGATCGGTCTGCACGCCTTCACCATTCTGTGAGCTTCCAGAAGTGACAGATCACAGTGTTTTATAAGGTAGGCGATGCAAAGCGCCGCAGAGCGACTCACTCCGGCATTACAGTGCACCAACACTCTACCGGTGTCTTCTCTGATCCGCTTTATTTTATCTGAAACGGAATCAAAATGCTCCTGTAGCAAGGCTTCGGGTGTATCGGCCACCGGTACCTGCACATATTCAGCTGAAGCGATGCGTGCCCTGCTTGGCTCCTGGGTAGCGTTTATGATGCATGTAATGCCGAAGCGGATTAAAACGGAACCGTCTTCAGCTGTCTTCCGGCTGCTGATGAACAGATAGTCGGTTATTTGTCCGAGTCCAGCCACTCGTAGTCCAGTTACCGACATGATGCTTGCATCCGAAATCTGGTCCCCATCAGAAGAAGCGATCAGTTAGAGTATGAACTCGTGTTTACTCTTCTCTTACTCTTCAGCCTTCCTTGTTCCTGACCGATAGCCCCGCCCACAACCCCACAGCCAACTAAAATCAAGCTGAGTGACTTCATGCGAAGCAGAATTTCAACCAATCAGATGCGCCGAAATGGAAAATAAACGTTAACATAAATTTGCTCCGCTAGTCGCGATTTACAACGTTTTTGTTTTTGTTAAAACTGTTAAAACACTATAAACTGCAGATAATGTTGATAACACACTACCATTCTGAGTTTATGGCAGACACAGTAATTACACACAAGGACATATGATAGTAATTGTTTACTTATTTAATACCATTTTATGTTAATTATTTTCTACAGGAACAAAAAAGTCCTTCAGAGGCTTACAACTTCTTCTAGAACCTTGCAAGTCGGATAATGAATGCTACCATAAATGCATATATGCATCTGAAGCTGTTATCTACTAAGAGATGCCTGCAAGGCAGATGAGTAGTGAATGCTCTCATCTAGTTGAAGATAGGATCCAGCACCCCTTCCCGACCCTAATTAGGATAAGGGGTTAAACATAATGAACTGAACTGTCTTGCTCTAATGTATATAACAACTTTACCATGCCTTTATCTAAAGAGCACTTACTACTTACAATTTTCCATTATAATATCACGGAAACTACATTTATTTCTATAATTTGGTTAAACAAGTGAAACTCAAATATTATATAGATTAATTAGAAACAGTGTGATCTCCGTTTGTTGATGATTATGGCTAAAGCCAATGAGTCAGCTTCTCAGAAAAATAAGAATATTGTGAAAATGTTCAATATTATAGACTCTTGTAGACTTTAGTGGTCACACTCTAATGAGTTAATCAACACAAACCAGTTGAAAAGGTTTCCTAAGCCTTTAAAATGGCCCCTTAGTCTGGTTCAGTAGGCTACACAATTTCCACACATTGCTAGTTAAACTAAGCATTCAGTACTATTGTAAGACTCTAGAAATTCATTAACATATACAATTGTGTTAAATGTGTAGACAAATACTATCCTATCCTTCAGAATTAAGTAGTCCTTTTATGTAATTACAGTATCTATTAAATACTCAAATGTACAGAATGATTGATTTGTTTTCAAAACAGGTTTTTAGTGTTTTCTTTCTTTTAAACTGTTGTGGAGGAATCGCAGGAAGCGCTGCCTCAATCCTTATTGTCGTTAACCTAATGTCGTTACAACAGTCACCGTAGACATAAAGGACTCTAAACCATTATAAAAACTTTACCCATACGTTTTATTACAAGAGCCAGTCATAACTTTATTTTAAGGCATACTTGACTATATGATAAAATACATATTGTTACAGATAAATAGGACATTTTTGGATTCCATGCCAATCCATTTGACTGAAATTCCAGTTCACTGCAACGAGTACAGTTTCAATTGACTTCAGTTTTACAATATAAAAGATAAATGGAATAGTGCACAATAAAGTATATACAGAATTACAGTACACAGATTTCCAAACACGCATAACCCATTCAAATAAAACTTCTAGTACAGTACTGGCAGATCTTTCATTATTTTCTTTGAACTGTAATCACCATGGTGAAGGCACATGAGTCATGTATGAAATCATCTCACAGTAAAACAGAGTATATGTACTAGATGTTCACTGCAGTTCAATTTAATAGACAGTTTGTTGCATTCTACCTCAATGGTTTGGGCAGATCAATGTTCATACATGATAAACATATAACACTACACTTAAAATATTTCATAGTACAATATAGCATGGAATATAAACTCTATTACGCTATCTCCATAGGAGTGACATACTGTTCAAATTCAAATGTCCAAACACACAAGCAATAGATCAGCTTGTACCAATAAATGAAGTCCAAGGGAAAAGTTAGGTAGACAGCTTAACTGTCCGTATGTGTTTTACACTGGAGTTGGTTCTGCTTTAGATGCCATGAAAGAATGGACTGTTCTGGAAAGTCTACTAGAATTTGTACCGATCATGGAAAATTAACTTTATTCAGTGAGTTAGGGTACTGGTGTAGCGCAATAACTGATGACTTTGTTTGGTCAATCCACTGTCCTGCTAAAGCCCAATATGCCAATTGCGACCTGGACATTAGTAGACAACACCTCATTAAACATGGCTGATGGGCCACTGTTTATTTAATCTGCTGAAGCACTGCTAATCTAGAATCTTTTTTACTTATTAGTAATCATTTTTTGAATTTTCTTCCTTTTGTAATCTGCACTGCAGCCAAGCACGAAGAAACCAAAAATGATTCAGTTCGTGTGAGACCAATGCAAAATATTCAAACATTTTTGAATTAACCTAATAATGAGGTATTCACAGTAAATATCAGTCCACACTGATAAAACATTTAGATTCTTGAATTGGCATCAAAAGCTTTGATCCAAACTACACAAACCTGCCGACATCCTTCAGCACAAATCATCAGAATATGGTTAGTGTGATTTTTCAGTCATTTGCCTTGTAATGCTGAATATGAATAAAGGAACTGAAGCATAATTGAAGCTTCTTTGAAAAACGTTTAAAAGTATATCTCAAGCCACGAAAGTGTTGGCTCCCGAGAAACATGAAACTCCGTTCTACGAGTTTCAATAAAACAAGCTCAAAAAAGTAATTAATGTCCAGGTCTGCTGTAGCATTAGAATTTCTCAAGATTAAGATCGAAGGCAGTTGTAGTTTAGCGGTTAAGGTATCAGCAGATTATCGCTGTTTTTATTCGAAGGTTCAGTTCTGTCAGCTTGTGTGGCCAACTGTTGTTGTTGGCTTCTTTGACTGAATTGAATATCTGACTATTAGGAAAGGTGAAATATTAGGACAGTGCCAAACTGAATGTAGTTGGCCCACACATTCAGCACATTGATATCATTTGTGTATTTAGATGACTATTTGTTGGATTGTGTGTCCCTGCTATAACTGAGGGTAAACTTGAAAAACTTACATACTTTAGACAGTAAGAGCAGTATGATCTTCATATAAAATGCCAAATTCATCTATCAGGCACAATCTATTATCACTGTAATATAAAATGCAGAAAAATGAATAAAAACAAATTAATACTGCAGCAAAGAAGAAAAAATGACACATGCCATGCTACTGTTCTTCTTCCATTACTTTTGCATGTGCAATGTTTCTGTGCAATCAGTGTACTTCTCTGATTCAGTTTGTGCTATAATGCCAGTGGCTGTAATAACCACTGAGGTTGTGCCATATACAAAGCCACTATAACTGCCAGTTATGCACATTTACACTGTGCATTCATGGCCTTGAGAACCACGTGGACGTTAATTTCAGGGTGCTTTACTATGTTCTTATGAGGAAAATTGTCAGATAACAGTGGCATCATGGTTTGGTGATCTGCTCCAAAACAGACTGCACATCATGGAGAAATGTTTGATTTCAGCAAGAACTGCTGTAAAAAGCAAAAATAAAACATTAAAATCACTGGAGAACATTTTTACTTTACCTACATCTGTTTATGTTGTCCCATTGACAGACCTAAATAATTCTGCTTTACAAATATGTTTAGAATGATGACTAATACAATGTACTGTATTTACTCTGAGAAGTCCTTACTCCTTAAGGACCTCAATCGTTTCTTACCAAAGCAAGCATCACTTTCTTTAAATGTGAGAACTGGGTAAATATGTTCAGAAAATAACAGCAAAAACATTGTCTTTATATGTTAGTTAAGCAATTATGTTTTACCAAGATGTAACCGGATAATTGTTACACTAAAAACCCTTCATCTAAACATGAAACATGCTATGTGCAAGTTTAGTTGACTTACTTTATCGGTCCATGAACATAAATGGCCATTATGCAAAAGGGTTTCCAAAAGGGCCTCTAAAAGGATCCGATCCCACTGCTTTAATAACAGGAGCACTCTGTAAAATTTAGAACAGGAAAATAATTTGGTCTTTGTAGTCAGTATGCCACTTTCTAATACAAAGTCTGGAGCATAACAAGCTGAGAGAATTCTAACACAGTGAACACTGTAGATACTGCAAGATACTGTGGTTGCAAGAATTAAGATTCAGAAAAACCCTCTTTTGTGCCTGGGTTCATTTCTGCTTTAAAACATAAGTGGCATGAATAGACAGACAGATAGATACTTTATTGGTCCAGAAGGAATTTTTTAAAATAATAATAAAAAGTGATAAAAAGTGACACAAACTGATAAACAAAGTACAACACAGAGAGAAACTGGAGAGGCTGCCAATCTCAGTGGCGCCAGGCGTGAATCAAGGAGGTTCTGAGAGCGTTTTTGGATTCAAAGAGCGACAGTAAACAGCTCTCATTAGAACTAATTGATTCAGCTCTTCCAACGACCACTGGCAGCTTTGATGCTGTAAACTAAAATATACATCAGCCTACTGTCAGTCAACTTTGTTGTTACACAAAACCAATATTTTAAATTGAAAGTAAATGATTTCAATAAATCTTGTTCCTTCATGGACTCCACAATTTAAGACTACACTTAGGAAAGAATACTTACTATGATAGGTGTTTGGGTTTCAAATGATCCAAAAGGGCTATCAAACAGGTTCTGACCACCTACTTTTAATGGCTCTGTGAAGGTAAAACATGTTACTAAAACAACTTGCCAAGTGTTGCTGGTTCAGACTGCAACTCCAGACAAAATCTACCTTGTACTAGAATGCCATCATCTTACCGATCTTAATCATAGCGTTAGGTGGCTTAGCCATTTGAAAATCCTTGAACATGTCCTTGATATCCCTCTGACCTCTTTCTCCCAAAGGATCCAGGTCTACAAAGGCATTAGTGTCCACCTTAGGTGGGTCTTTAACCGGCCCAGCTCTGGGCGGGATCAGAGGAGGGACATTAGAGCTCTGCTGTGCCTCACTTCCTAAGGATGATACCGGAGGAAATATGCTTGTCTGAAAGGGGTTCCCCAAGGTGGAATGCTGGGTCCAGTATGAATTTGATACGGAAGTGTTATTCTGTCCCCAAGATGGGAGCTGCTGGGATGATGAAGTTTCAAAAACACTTTGGCTGCTCGTCCAGGTGGATACTGGGGTTGTGGAGAAGACTGGAGACTGTGTGAAAGACTGGTTGACGCTGTTAGTGCTGGGAAAGATGGAAGTGAGGGGCTCATTCCACGAAGTCGCACAAGAAATGGATGAGGAAGATGAAGGTCCAAGCGACAATCCTCCTTAAAAGGGAGACAGTATTTGTTAGACTGGAGAACGATCCTTCACAAGACTATTTTTGAAGTTAAAAAAAGTTTTGAATTAACAATGTTACCCAGGCTTGTTATGGTGTCTGTGGAGTTGGTGGTGCTCTTGCTGAAGAAGTTAACGGAGTTTACTGGGGTGTAGTCTGGCCGTTGAGGAGAGGGAGATTCTGACGGGCTTTGTGAAGTGAATGGATCTGCTGCCGGATTTTCATGTGTTGGGGACTGTTGGAGAGTGAAGAGGCAACTATAAGGATCTACTATGAACTGTGTCAATGTGTCAAAGACTAAATATAAATATATCTAAATATTAGGGATACACTATACCCACGATGTGATACGATTGATGATCTTGGGTTCACAATTTTCCCCGATTTTTTTTAAAACAACATGAAATTGAAACCAAATTATTTCTTATTAACTTTTTAAAAATGTATTGTTAAACAAATACAAAAATAATAAAGTCGTTGTAATTATCTTTTATTCCTTTCTTTTGAATAAGATGAAGCTATAAGCTGTTAAGAAGATATGCACCGCCGGCTTTCCCTGCTGGTTAAAGTGAAAATCGATTCATTTGAAAAGAATCAATGGCGAATTGATTCTCAAAATGATTCGTTAAATCCCTACTAAATGATGATATCTAAGAGAATATAAAGGGTTTATGCTGTATAACTGTTCAGGAAATGTTTATAAGAGTGTGGGACACAACCCCCGCGATGAAAGAGCAATTTGAAAGTTACTTTAGTCCTTACGCATTAGTTTATCTTCAGTAGACAATCCTCCCACAGTCCAAAAACAAGCAGTTGATGTGAAATGGAGATATGAAACTGTCCAGGACTATGTTTGATACAAACTGGTGTACTGATGAAATTCATCAATGTAACCAAAAGTGTAAAACGTAACGATAAAATCCTAATAAACAACTCACATGGGAAATACACTAGCCCACCACTGCTGTGATAAGGGTTTGAGTCTCAACAAGCAAGGTGTGTATTCAGATGCTTATGTCTACACAGAGATAGACAGTGATGGACTGTCGCACTGTCCTGCATATTCCTGCCTTGCACCCAGCATTTATTGGTAAAATCATACACCAGGACCAGGATCAAATGTTCCATGAAAAAAATTATATACAAAATTATATTGATAAAACTATGATACTCCAGTACTCACCTTCACGTTTCTTCTTCCTCTGCCAGCTTTTGTGTTGAGTGGTGGAGGGCAAATCATGATCGAATCCTTGGCTTGGATACTGGTTGTCTCAGCCTTACTTCCATTCTCAAGCTTTGCACCGTTCTGAATGGGCTGGTTATTGACCACAGACTCCAAAAATGGATTTGGGGTTGCTTGTTCATGATGGCCGTTCTGTTCCTTTTCGGGTATGTTATTGTAACCCCAGGCCTCAGAATCAGCCGGCCTGCCATCAGGAGGCCATTGGCCATTTACGACACTGTGAACCTTGGTCCTGCTGGAGAGCCGGTCAAACTGTGGGCCCAGGTAGTCCGAGTCACTGTTCTTGGAGTCGCCATTGAAAAGGTGGTGTGTGCTGTGATTGGCTGATTGGTTGTTGGTTGTGGAGAAGGGGTCGTCGCTGAAGGGATCATGACTTGGGGTGGGAAAGAAACTGAGATTGGAGGCGAAGGGGTTCTCAGGTGTGAGGCTGGACTGGACTCTGAGGGTAGAGGATGGGTCGGTAAATGGGTTGCTTTTCACACAGTTCTGGTTGCTGTCTATCTCAGTAGACAGATCCAGCAAGAGGATGTCATTGGATTCCTGAAAGAAAAACCTGTTAAGTCAACTTGAACTAATCGTCTTTTTTTTAAACAGGGAAACCATTTCAATTCAGTGAAAACATGCAATTAGACGAGCAACATTTTGACAATGACATGCAATGGCCACTTACCTATACAAAATGTAACATATTTTCATTATGACTAGACATGACTAAACTTCTTTCCAAATACAAAGCATGCATGTAATGGTTTAACTCAATTTGAATATTTCATTACCTGAACTTGAACTCCCAGGGTTATTGCATACAATTCAGCAAAGTAAACAATATTACAAAAAATATATATATATATATTATGTCACAACTTCAAGTCTTCATTGTGGTCACGTTGAGTCAGCGAAATGACATTTCTAATTTTTCCTGTTATTTTTTCTTAGGTAGGTATTCTTCATGTAAAACTGTTAAGTGTTTTCTTTTATCACCACCACTGTTCAGGCACTGTTCCACTTGGACAGGTTTTCATTATTTAAGATATGATTTGGTTAATTTATAAATAAATACATATTAGGGACTTCAAGGGCTATGCAAATACAAAAATATCTGTTCTGCCTAATAATGATGTAACAAAACAGGTCATGTACATACACTGTATATTTCGTAACGGAAAAACAATTATAAATGCAATAGCCCTGCTCCACCAGCAGAGGTCCACCTAGTACTTCACCACGCGTGAAGTTCTTACTACATCAATCATTTTCAGTAACAAGTTTTTTTTCCCATTATTTGAACATTTCCTTTACTGATCCAACTAGTCTAGTTAAAACTGTGTTAAGATATATATAAATATAATAGTGCTGTAACCACTTCCTTTCATCACTTCCTTTATAATTACATTTTAAACCACTTCAGTATTAAAATTATAACTCTTAATGTATGGCTTATTTATCTGGTGATGCCCATGCTGTGTGCATTATACTTAATGAAATAATAAAATAATAATAATAATAAAATATAATTAGGTATACTGTATATGAGATTGTTTACCTTGCTTAAAAATAGTAGTTTTTGCACAGGCCCCTGGCACTACAAGATGTTAATACTATATTAATAAAGTCTGGCACGGTTTGAACCCATGTCAAGCAGCGCAACACCCACACTACAAAATGTACAGCAATGTTTTGTATTTTTTTGCTGATTGACACATAATTATGATGTAATCATTTACAGAAATGTTCAACATTGTAGTCATTACTGCAATCACTTGGGTGTGTTGTGTTGATGAATACTGTTGTGCTGTGTTCTTACCGTGGGAGAGTGCATGTCTGGTGGGGTTGACATGTCTCCAAACAAGTCCAGCTGTTCCACACACTACGATAAACAGAGACAGAAAGAAAATTACCTAAATGTAAAGAGTAATTCCTGTCTGCCGTGCTAATATTATATATGTCTAACACATTGCTAAAATTAATATGTAAACCTAGTGCACTGAGCGTATATCCAGTCACCACAGCAAAATGACTTAAAGCTTAAAGACCTTGTTTATACGAATAATTAGAACACTGTGATCTAAATGGCTTTAATTGCCATGCTAGTTACTTCCTGTCTGCTTAACTTCATCAGTCTGGATCCCTTTGGGATCGAGTTGCAGAATTTGCAAGTTAAGTTTACGCTCCTTGAATTTGTTAGTTTTAGTCTGAAGGACGAAGGAACGTGATTGATGTTAGTCATGCTTCAAAGGTATTAAGTTTGTTGTTTTGATACTAATACATGTATTAAAAAGTTTTGAATGAATGAGCACAGAGGGATACTTACTTTTCTATCATTGCCATGGCTGCCGTTCTGTAAAGAAAATGACATTTATTGAAATAGCACAAATACAGAAACACTGGAAATATTTTATTTACTGCTATTTTTTATGTGTCTGGTTATACTTACTTCTACCACTTTATCTTGTTGTACCTGGAGAAAAAAAGTTCAATTTAGTAACACAAATAAAACAGACAAATAGAATAGCCATTTGTTACCTTTACACCATACGGTATTGTTATTAGGGGAAAAAGCAGCAGCATTTTCAATCATTTACAAGATCACATCACTTGAAGAAACATAATGCAGTTTTAAATTTAAATATCACAGCTAGAGTTTAAAAACGTATATTGTGGTTGTATATGGAACAAATATAACATTTATAAAAGTTTAGGCTTGAGTGTAACCTGTATATCATTATCATTTATATTACATTTTCGACATTTAGCAGACATCTATGTCCAAAGTGACTTGCATTAGTGTTACAGCAGCTTGAACCAAACCATCTGTTTGAATACTAGTCCAAAACATTTACCACAAGGCGATGGCTTGGCTTATCAGGTTCATGGTCCCCGGCACATATACTAATACAGGACTCTTTTGTATTTTGACTTGTATTTAAGCAATGCAAATACCATTTACTTCATTAACAGTTTCATTTCATATCAGTAAACATTTATTAGTTGTAAGGAGTGTTACCTTCTTTGTACCTTCTGCTTCCTTTTTCTTCATGTTGAAGATGAGCTGAAAAAGATCCTTCAGGTCAATGACCAGAGGTTCAGCCTGAAAAAAAATCCAACAAATTAGGAGTACTAATTTACAAAAGTAATCAGACACTTTACAAATAATAATTACTTGAATGAAGCTCAGAATTAGGGATGTAACGATTCAGAAAGAATTGTTAAGAATCGATTCACATAGTGCACTATTTGAATCAGTGATTAATCGATATTCCTGGTAAACAGCAGAGGGTACTGATGCTATATTTTTTGCCTTAGTTTGAGCACCTAAGAAATATTAAAGCATTTATTGTTTAGAAAAATGAAAGATGATAACAAATTAAGTATTTACTTTATTAGCTAAAGAGAAATAATAAAACAAAAAAATGTCTTGTGTTGTTTTAAAAGAAATTGTGGAAAAATTGCATCGTGAATCATTTCGCATCGTGGGTAGAATGTATCGGTACATCCCTACTCAAAAGTAATTCTTTTAAAACTCAGCAAGCTCACATTCATGGAAAACAATACAGAATACTCTGTAAGTGATTACTTGTACATATATATGATGCCAAATAACCACCTCACCAATAATGCCATTACTATTTTTAAATCTCATTGTGTATTACTTACTATCTTAACCAAATGCATCTTTAGTTTATGTAAATGTATATGTTAAAGATTAGTCCGTGTTTAAAAAGCGAATATAAAAAGCCCTCAGACCTGCTGTGCAGTTTTAATGGCAAAGAACTGGTGCTGGCCCTCCGCGCCGCACACGTAGCCGAATGCTCGGTTGTCAGTCACATCGCGAGCTATGAATGAGATCTTATTCACCGCATGTTCCAGCACTGTTGCCTGTACAAGAGACGAAAAGATAATCTCTTCATCAGGTAAGTTACAAACTATTGTTGAGGTAAAATGAAAGTGCACCCGCCCATCAATCTTACACAATATAATTTCATTTCTCATTTTCAGCATTTAGCAGACACCTTTACACCTTACAGTACAGTATGAGCATTTAGTATTTTTCCAAAAAAATGTAAGATAGCATTTCCTACATTATTATTAGCACCATGGTTCTACATGATAACAAATGATATGGTAGTAAATTTTCCAACTTTCCAACACTGGTATGTGTATATGTGAATCATTTCAGCTTCTCCCATCACCATAGCGGATCGTGGTCCGCACCATTGATCTGGCATCGTTTCTAGCTACTAGGATGCATAAATAGTCCATTGTGGTCCAGAGCCCAGATAAATACGGAGGGTTGTGTCAGGAAGGGCATCCGGTGTAAAACTATGCCGAGTCTATGGTGCAGATCTGTACTGAACTGGAGTGGCCAAAGAAGGAACTAAACAGTATGCTCAATATCGAGCACGCTAATACAGTGGCTACTTCCATATAGCCATGTATAGTACAACAAAACCAAATGCAAAAGCAACCTTACCCCTGTCTTCTCATCTGTGATGGTGATTCCAGACAGGGAGATGTTCACCCACACCCTCTGCTTGTGTTTCCCCTGAGAGCGAGCAGCTGCCGCCTTACCCTAAAAAATGCCAATTAAGAAACTTAAGAATAGAAGTGTGATAAAAAAATATTTTCAATTCTTGTGTTTGACCTACTTTCAGTTTCATCATAGAGTCTTGGCTCATTTTGTCCCCTCTGGCCTCGGGTACATCGTCCACTCCGATGAGTTTGGCTTTGTACCGTACACCTTCGCCTTTGAACCTGGCCAGCAGGAACTCATCTGTTTTTTCTGGAGAAGCTGAAGCTAAAACAGAGATATAAAAACATTTAGAAAAATGTCTTATGCTGTACATGTTTGTATATGTGGTAAATTCAGAAAGCTGTAACGGCACATTCGCCATGTACACTTGTTAAGTGAGTATCAATGATTATCTCTTCAACATTTACATGAATTAGCATTTTATCCTCAAAGTTGATGTCAGAAGCAGGAAAATTAGACAAGCATAGAGACCAGGGACAAATTGTGATGGCTAGACGATCAGGTCAGAGCATCTGCAAAACTGCAGCTCTTGTGAGGTATTCCAGGTCTGCAGTGGTCAGTTTCCATCAAGAGTCAAAAGCTACTGTAGTTGAAATCGGTAAAGAGTGTGTAGCCACTGATGCACCGCTGCTTCCATCTGCTTCAAAAAAGTGGAAATCCAGACTATAAGCTCTATCAGACATGACCATGTGGAAACATTTTGAAGCTTCTATGTATATAGTCTGTGCATTAAGAAAAAGCTTATTAATATTTTTTCATGCTTCATTAAAAAAAAAACTTCAAATCTGTGGATTAGCTGTTACTACACACAACCACATACGTCAAAATAAACCAAAGCACTCAAGCAATACATTTTTGACCAATACCATGTGAAAGGTAATAATAAAGGTAATAAAAAATAATTCTTTTCAGAGTTTGTCTGATTCACAGCTCAAAGGTCTTTCTGATCTGCTCACCCCATCATTACATTAAGTACCAATTAGGCAGCCTTTGTTGCTCACTTAAAAGGCTTTTCACTTCGGTATTAAAGATTTATCTGCTTTAAGTGATTGACATTTATTGAGCATCACAGGTGGGTAACCTAAAGCACTTTTATAATTCTTCTGATGATTGATATTTATTGATGCCTTAAAGGAAAAAAAAAGAACTTTTCTGCATTGAGAGTGTAGTTAGTATCTACACATACTTACAAATATCAGTGATTTTACTGGCACAGAAATGAAAAAGACAAAGACGACATTATTCGGTTGAAATTTTTTGGTAAAATGGTAATTTTTAATAATAAAAATAAACAACAATAATATTTTTTTAATATATGGACCTTAAAACTTCTCTTCAGTTACAGAGTGGGCTTTATCCCAAATATGGAGTGTCTTTGGTGTTCAGAATCAAGTGAAAGGTTTATCTCTGAGCTTTAAATTAACGAGCCATTAAACTTAATAATACTTTTATTAGAAATGAAGAATCTGGTTCCAAATGTATTAAAAACCATTCTCTCCTAACTGAATTTCACATGAATGATCCTTCATTAATCCTCAAAATCTGAATGCTGAATGTGAGCTACATTATCTCTTCTAACATTAGAGCTGAACTACAATCAAAGACTACAATCACTACAAAATCTTCTGAAAAGCGTTCTCTTGGGGGTGGAAGATGATAAGGGCACAGAAGGATTTAAGGGGCGAGTCCATGTTTTGGAGAGCAAAGTCAAATATGCTCATTATCAGTCCAAACGTGTTTGACTATACAGTGCATCAGTACCACTGGATTTCTTTTCAGTGATTGTTCTGACTGTTTAGTTCAGTTCAGTTCATTGTCTTATCCTAATTAGGTTCGGTGAGGGGTGCTGGAGCCTATCGGCGCTCTTCAATGGGCACAAGGCACAAGGTAACCCGCTGGATGGGGCGCCAGTCCATCGCAGGTACCTTCAGGACAATTCAGTGTCTCCAATCAACCTGGTAGCATGTCTTTGGACTGTGGGAGGAAACCGAAGTACCCGGAGGAAACCCACGCGGACACGAAAAGAACATGCAAACTCCATCAAGAAAGGACCCAGATCATCCCACCTGGGGATCGAACCCAGGACCTTCTCGCTGCGAGGCAACAGTGCTAACCAATAAGCCACCGTGCCGCCCTCTGACTGCTTAAATCGTTTAAATTCCACTTCTGGAAGTGATCATTTTATACCTTTTAACTTCTTACTGTTTATTTTTCGTTCTTTCATTCATTTTAGGGTTTATTTGTTGTTATTGCTCCTCTAAGCCCTCTCCTGTCATTTCAGCTGATTGTGTGGCAGCTTGCCACTCAGCTGTTGTCCCTGTGTAGACTGCAGGGGTGGAGAGACTAAGAATAGGTACGACTAAACACTTAGTGGACATGTCAAAGACACTATTGACTTTCAAAACATGCAGGGACTTAATAGGCGGGACGTTCCCACCTTATTATCACTAAGACACAGGACAACCCCCACAATAGTGAATGTTCTGAGCTCATTCAGGCACTTCCTTCCCTTTTAACTAGGTCAGACGCTAGTGCTCTTTGCAAGGCCTTATAATCAAAATAAAAGCTATACATGACCAGGGTGTGTTATTGTCTTGTGCTTAGTCTTCGTGACACTGGACGCATGCTTGCCCTGTAATGCTGAATCTAAAGACAGGAACTGAAGGACATTTTTCAGCTTCAAAGCTTGAGGTGGTATACTTTTTAAAAAGTACATGGACTGAAAAAAGTCATACCATGAAATAAATTCTTTCAATGATTTCCCCTTAACAAATTCCAGGTTGTTTGAAAGCTCAAAAGAACATTATCATGGAACAAAAACTTGTTAGCATGACCAGAACCAACCCCAAGGCCCGAAAAACCCATCACCCATTACCGTGTTTCACTTTCTACCAGGAAGTCCACATCTAATCTCCATTTAATCTTGAAAATTTGACATCCAAGATACATTCAGGGACACTTATAATCCCTAAACCGCACCTGATTGCTTCACAGACTCATTACTAATCACATCCCAATCATCCAAATACCACAGCTAATATCTTAAGCCTCATTACCTGAAGTTAAACCAGTCTCAACATCCCTACCTCCTTTATCAATCTCTTCTGAATCCACTACACTGCTCACCAAATCTACTGCTCTGTTCCCCATTTTCTCCTTTACAGAACCCTTTTTTTCTGTGCACTCTGAAAAGGCTCTATGTCACAATCAGGGTACTTACACAGACTTTGAGGACCCCATCTACCGGTCATCCAGCCCTAGCAGAAACGTGTATACTGAAGGAACAGTCAATTATTCCCACTAACTTTTATAAAAAAATCCACTTGAACATATTTATCAGGTTTCCCCTAAGGTTCAACTCAATTAAAAGAGTTTTCTTTGCTTCCCTTGCCCCTGTTCACTTAGGTTTAAGACACAAGTCTTTGCCAAGCTGTTTAGAACATCTTTCGCCTAAGGCACTGCAAATTAATCCAACAATCTCTCAAAAAAACAAAGCGTTCACCCATCCACAGTAAAGACTTAAATATGGAATACCTCCAACTAATCTACTCAGCTAAGGAACGATCAGAACCAACAGCCAAAGGCAAAGATTCTCCTCACCCATATTACTTTGCTTCCATAACATTCTCCTTAATTCACTGTAGTTGAAGGTATAGAATAGAATGCCTTTATTTGTCATTACAGATATACAGATGTACAGTAAGCCGGGGTCAGAGTGCAGGGTCGGCCATCGTACAGCGCCCCTGGAGCAGTGAGGGTTAAGGGTCTTGCTCAACGATCCAACAGTGGCTGCCTAGCAAAGCCGGGATTTGAACAGCCAATCTCTGGCTGATAGCCCAAAGCTCTCCCCACTAGGCTACCCATACCCCCACCACATGTCTTGCACTCTTAAATAAGATTTGGCCACTTCAATTCTAGACACTATGTGAGAAGTCTGTCATGTTCTTTTGTTTATTCTCAAAGTTGCACCTAGCTGTGAGTAAAATAGTAAATATTCAAGTTTTTTTTCCAAGTGTGTTGGCGCGAATTAATGTTACTGCATGTTTTTGGAGTGT
>JAYDZG010000022.1:8485536-8498790 GCA_034509265.1 Microcambeva bendego
TCTGATGGTGTGTGCTGGTAAAGCCCTCCATGGTCAGCAGCAGTAAAAAAGACAAAAGTTGATGGGGTAATTGGATACAACTAGAGTGAATGTAAAATTGAAGAAAAAAACAAACTATTGTTACATTATCAAAAAAAGAGAAACATTATGTTAAAATTTCTGTCGTGGTCTCATAGTATGCTACCTGTTGAAATTTCAAAGTAATTATGTTCCTCATTGACTTTGTTCATGTGTTTTTTAAATTATATTTACTATGGAAAACTTTGACTCAGAAGTTGTGGCAACCATTAATTCATCAAACATTGTTCTAGTGTCAACCCGGTCAAAGAGATTGTAAGAAGAGCAGATGTCTAGCCTGTAATTCAGGCAGGAATTGCTACATTCACTGTAGATAATTTTTAGTTCCTCTCTTACCTCACCAGATGATAGATTTTGTTTTTTTACTTAAACAGTACTATTTGAAATGAAGAGGTTAGCTTTCTTTTAGAAGATAATATCTTCAATGAAAGACATAATCTACTATCTGCCGGGATTGGTTTAGGGTTATTACACCAAAATATATTAGAAATAACATTTATATATTTTCAGGTGACAGTTATATCCACTAATTATATTTACATTATTTCTTAGGGGAGAAATAGGTTTAACATATGAAGATTTTGACTTAAGAACAATCCTTCAGAACCAATTTGCAAGTCAAGGATCCACTGTATCAACATAACATTCATCTTTCTTCTTTCAAAAGCAGTATCTTTTCAATTTCTATCTTTTTAATTTCAGGGTCTTTAACCCTGTTTCCGTCACTTCAAAAAGCTCCCACTCAAATAAACAGCAAACAACACAGAGCTTGTGCCAAGCAATTGAGGAATGTCTTGGGCTTTACATTTTAGCTTTTTTCCACAAACACAGCAACAAACACACCAACAGCTAACTGTTCTCTTCTTCACCCCCATGTTGACCAAGGGGGTCCTTCCTCCCTCTGCACGTGATTAAAAGACTGAGAATCCTTAAGCTTTCTCTTTTTCCTGTTTTCTTTTCTTCTTTTTAAAACAGGAAGCCAACGGTCTTTCTTCTTAAAGTGTGAGGGTCAGAGTCCTGGCTTTTGAAACAAGCACTAAAAACACTGGGCGCTTGGTGTGCGCCAGCCTCCCCGGGACAAAGCTGCCCAAACACGACCAAAGTACCTTTTACACTCTTGGCCAGCGGCTGTATTAGCGTATTAGGTGGGAAGGTTTGGCTTGATGCCCAGCACATAACAGAGGTGGCCTTGTTGAATGCTAAACGAGGTGTACCATGGTTCTTGGTTACTTTTGCCAGGTCCGGCACAGTTTTTCTGTTCCTTGGTGGGGGAGGGAAGTGGTTAAAGGCCTCACATATGGAACTTGTTACTTGTTACAGCGACCGAGGCCAAGACAAATGCTTTAATGGGTAAAGGCATCAACTCACGCAGAGATATAAAAAGACCCCCTGCAATATTAGCAAACAAAGGTGTTTCAGGTTGAAAAGAGGTAAAAACATAATGATATAGTTCAAAGTGTACTTGTACTTTTGCCAGAAACATATTAGCATCTGTATAAACTGTACACTAAATGCCCTTTATATCATCTTTATAAATAAAACCAGGAAATCCTTACCAAAAGTCTTGAGTTAAACACTATGTCACCCCTAAACGTCAAATCAGATAATTAGTCTGATTTACATTTTCACAACTCTTTTATTTAAAGTGAAGAATTCAATAAAAATAATAAAAAGTGAAGAATTCAATAAAAATAAGAACCAATAATAATAATAATGACCAAATGTCTGGTCTTACAGTCCTGTGGGTATGCTAGACAGGTTTTGCATTACATATTTACAGATCTACTTACTTTGTTAGTTTTACTGTTTACCATTTGTTTATGTTTAGCACATTATGGGCCCAGGTGCTGTGTTCTCATATATACACTTTTGCACAACCCGAAAAAAGCCTTACAGTTTGGACCAGGGCTCCACCTTATTAGTTCATTTAAGTAAGGTTCCCATTTATTGTTGCATAGCAAACTCACATGTTAATGTCCAAAACATGCTGTTTAATAAATTACTTGAACAAAATTATTTTAAAGATACTGATACACCTGTTTGTACCTGTGAATATTGTATGGATGTAATGTTTGACACAAATACAGATACTTTTATTAAAACTATGACTGATGTACTAATGTCTGCTGATCTAATTAAGTGCTTTCGCTGACCATCGGTAATGTTTAAATTTACATAGATCTACATAAAACATGATTATAAAGGAGAACTGAGTAATAAATGCAGGATTTAGTATTCAATACTCAGACACCAACTTTTTCTGTAGTTTAGTATTCAGTTTAAATACTTGTTGATTAACCATCAATCTACTTTACTTCAATCTACTTAGTTACTCAAAAAGTGAAAATCTACTTTTGAGTTATATGTAGTAAATTCAATTTAACAAACTAAAATAAATTTTGACAAAAAGTTTAAACCCTTTGCAGTGGTAATTGTCTGCTCTAATTATCCAAGGTCTAGAATCAAAGTCAAATCCTTATGTAAATTCTTCCGCTTCTAACTTTAACAAGTGGTGTGATGAAAGAGAGAATCCGAGGCCAACCAGAAAATCATCTGGTTGATTAAGCAAACCATGGCCGTGTAGATGCCTGGCTGTCCAACAGTGCCACTGAGTTTCAAAACCAAAAACAGTCTAAATCTTTGTGATCAAGATGTGATCAAATTGTTACAAGGCATTGTCGAAAAGATATACGAGTGTTCTTGGCACAACTTTGAACCTTCCTGGAATTGTTCTTCTGGCATCCATAGAGAAAGGTCCTTGGTCAGTGTAAAGGGCTCCAGTAGTTCTGGGCAAGAGGTTGTAGAAAACTGAATTAAAGCCTTAAATATTTCATTTGTATTTCGTTTGTACATAAACTGTCAATATTGTAAATGCAAATTGTCATTGTCAACTTGGTGTACAAAGTAAATATGTGATAAAAGTAAATCAGTGATAATTGACATAAATGTATTTGTATTCATCCTTTGTTGCACTTAAGGGGTCTTCGAAACACCAGATCCTTACCTCCAGTTACTGTCTATATGATATCACACACTCATCAGTCATTAAACACATTCACTCACTCATACTCCTCACAAGGAATCTGCAACCTGTCCAGGTTGTATTCTTGTCATGCCATAGGTGATTCTGACTGTGAAATAAACAGAACCCTGACCCGAAGCAGTATGAAAAAATGAAGGAAATAATGAATGCAACATGTGCCGTGTGTGCACCTTCTGCATTTCTTAGCTAAGCTAAATTATTTTTTTCCAAAAACAGAGTTGTGTGCACAGGGTAATCTATGATAGACAAACTAAACCCTTAATCACCGCTTTTGATGCAGGAAATGTTGTCAGCCACCCACTTATTTCGAGCTATTGAATTGTTTATGGAAGGATTACAGTCAAAGCTTTTGCTGGGACAGTTTGGCAGTAATAGCTAATTCACAGTCTGAAGGAGAAGGCTTATCACGCTTTTGATGGCAAGACTGATTATAGAGTAGATATAAAGGCGGTTTATTGTACCGGACCACAAGGAGGCCCTTTTCTTATTTTTGTATAAATGGTTTGACACAATCAGGATTTTGTCTGTATTAAATGAGACTAAAAGGTTTGCTCTCAAAACCATGGTAAAAAGTAAAAACAACTGTTTTGGCTGTTAGCTAAACTGTAATTCAGAAATTCAAAAAGTGTATTAACCAAAAAAGATTTATACCACAGTGTATTTTGACACATTTCTTTATGGACCTGGTTAGCTAGTCAGTTGCCTGCCCATGACCCTGTCGCCAGTTTACCACAGTTCCTTACTTGTATCACTTTTGATAGAGACTGACCCAAGCAGACCTGGAACACCCCACAAGTCTAGCCATCATAATTTAGCCCTTGTCCATTTTTCCTGCTTCAACCATCAACTTTTAGGATAAAATGTTCACTTGATGGCTGATTTATCCCACCCACTAACAGGTGAAATAATGGAAGATATAATCAGTGGCCAACCAAACATAACCAATTATGTTTGTGTAGAGGCTAGCCAACAGTGCCACAGAGCTTCAAAACCAAAGGAATACATACTGAGTTGACCTCCTTTAATACATATATTGGTAAGGTACTGACGTTGAACGTGGCTTGCTCATTGTTGGCTTTCTAAGTCTTCCCAAATGTATTGCGCAGGGTTCAAACTTGTCTTTTTGGACCTAACTTTGTGTATAAAAGTTAGCACAGCCCTGCTGAAAGGGTCACTCCTAAACTGGGGCCTCAAAACTAGTAGCATGCAATTTAATATAATGAATGGTATTATTAATTGTACTACTAGCACTAACTATGGCCAAAACACACAAATTAACAGATGTATCCTCATACTTTTGGCCATATACTATATCTCTGTATGAAAATCTTTTTGGTAGTAACCACAGTAGAAAGCTGTGCTAAATAAAGTATACAAAACATCCACCTAACACATAACGCATAGAAGGATGGAAGGGTGCAAAAAGATTTCTTCTACAGCCTGAGTTATAGTGGATCATGATAAAGTATCTGATCTGAGAAACATATTTCTGCAGTTCATCATCAGTGTTCGTGTCTTGAAAATACAAAAATGAACCACTAATTCATTATGATGAACATTTAACTTTTTAATCTATAATTTTAAGGCAATGACTGCATATTCTTGTTTAATGGGGGTACAGTCTGGTAGCACACATATTTTAGCCTATGCAGTATGCCATTATGTTTTATGTCTACTAGGAGGACATCAGACGTCAAAAAGTAGGACATGACCGAAACCTGCTGGATAGTCAGGTTAGTGTCTACAGCACACAAAATTAAAACCTTAGCTAATATAATTATGACTCGACCAAATAAGCTAGGAAATTGTCATATTAAAGAATGTTCAGCACTGCCTTTAGAGTTTAAGTGTGATACAGGCATGTCAAAACTATGGCGCATAAGCCATTTGCGGCCATTACAATTTATAAAGCGGGGGAAGTGTGATTTTTTGTTAGACTTGCTTTATTATGAATTATTTGACTGGTCTTATATTACAGTGTGATTTTCCACTTGCACACCAGCACAGAGAGTTTGAACACCGGAAGTTTGCCAGTTTGCTGTGCTCTACCCTAGCCACTATAATGGTCCAAACCCTAATAAATACAGGGGTTGCATCAGAAATAGTGTCTGGTGTAAATCAAGTTTGTGTATACCTTGACACATTTAACGTTTAATGAATTTTTAAATATCCTAAATTATGACATAAATTGGCTCCACTAGTGAAATCTCACACATCTACCTGTTATTAATGAAAGCTCAGTTATGAGTGGTCAGTATTTTAGCATGAAGTAAAACTTACTAAAAACAACAAAGCTCTAGTTTCACTAACAAGGCATTATTAATGGCCGTTATGCTACTTGTTTAAATACTTTTTTATATTAGTAGTAATAAATATTATTGTTGTTGTAATAAAAATGTTTAGGTTAATTAAATGGCATTTGTAATTGTCAGCCCTTTAATTAACCAGCATTTAATACACACACTGTTAAGATTGCTTTAATTCAGCATAAACATTCAGTAAGTGTGGGTGGTCCTGAAAATTTACGCTGACTTCCCATACTAACCACTGACCCCGTGCTTAGACAACCAAGTCTCAACATGTATGTTTCTGTGGTTGCGTCTGCAGGCAGCCAGCTGGTTAGACCGGCTAAATCAAATGTTTCTTATGCACACATCATCTAAATGGAGACCGTAAACATAACATGACCTCTTCTTAGTAGTGAACTGTAGTGATATGACTTTCCTAAACTAAGTACAACTGAGGGGAAAAGTATTTTATTAATTTTGGGTTCATTTAATGTACTTGCAGTGCATATATCTGTAATGTCTTGACATTGTACTTGAGACAAAAAAGTATGCATTGCAAATGTAGATTTTGTTGGTAATTTTCTAGGTATCTGGGTTACTTAAATGATTTTAATCCTTGAGCAGTTTTTAATAGGATTCAGCAGGATTAACGAAAATGCTACGCTATGCAAGCACATTTACCTACTTTATTAGATTCAGATTATACATAGATCACATGTCTAGACATTTAAATTGAAATTTGTGGATAAGGAAAAAGCTTTCAGGGTTCCAATCTCAGTGGTCCAATCTCATCAGGCACCTACACATACATGTATGATTGGCTATGTCTAAGGGGAGGATGGCTGAAGCAGGGAGGATGCTTTTGCACGTGAGTCTGGATGAAAGAATGAGTGTTATGAAAGGAATTTTGTATACAACAGTATAAAAAATGTATGCATAAAATTTATATCACAAAAAAGTAAATGTTTTCACAAAAGTAATTTAACAATGGGAGTCTTTTACAGTTCACATTACTATTTAACAAAACATTTAATAGGTGTTTTACATGTTTTTAATATATGACATGACATCTTGTTAGAGTTCATATTGTTAATTATAAGAAATATATGATACATTACTGAAGCAGACAAACACATAAGTATAATGTAAGTGTAAATCATTAAACATACTCACAGACACACAGACACACACACACACACAAACACACACACACAGAAATAATACAGCTTTATTTTTTTCTTCAAATACTTATAGTTGCATAACGGTTGATTAAATCTTTTCGAAAATAAAAAGAATAAATCTAAAAAACATCAATACCCTAACTATTTTTTCACATTTAGTGAAGCGTATACCGAATTGTTCACGTTTGTATTGTATTTGTATTGTTTGTAGCCCTCTAGTGGACCGTAGAGAATACTGCACATAAACGGACGTGGTGTTTCTTTGGCACAGAACGACTGATTAAGAACAATAAACCTGGTGTGATTAGTATCTTACTCGTCAGTGAAACTGCACACAAACCCACCTACTGACATCACAAATAACAGCATTTAATCTAACACATCCGGCATTTTATATCCCTATAGAGCATCACATTGTAGTCTTTATAGTCTACAACTGTAATAAGCGTTCAGAGTACCCTTTTATTTAAGGGAACCCCAACCTTTCTGTGCCTTAACCTACAGGTTTAAAAATGGACTCAGCACTCATGATATTTGTTGCTTCTTTTATTAAAAATGATGATTTGTCAACACTACTTTGCTATTTTTCCTGCTTTCCCATCAACTTTTCCTACTTTCCCAACTCTAACATATGCAACAAACAATACAAGAACAACAAAGCATACAAATAAAAATTAATGATTAACATAAAAAAGAACCAGCACTGTTTTGTTGTACAGACCTACATAATAACATAATTCCACACATAATAATCGGAAAATAAACAAAAACTACTTTTTGTGTGGAGTTTGCATGTTCTCACCGTGTCTACGTGGGTTTCCTCCAGGTACTCCGGTTTCCTCCCACAATCCAGACATGCTACCAGGTTGATTGGAGACACTGAATCGTCCTGTAGGTACTTGCGATGGACTGGCGCGCCATCCAGGGATAGGCTCCAGCATCCCTCCCTGACCCTAATTAGGATAATGGATTAAATAAAATGAACTGAACTGTGTATTAAAAACAGATGTAAATGCTGGTGAAAAGCTGAAATGTTCATATATGCATCTTTTAATGTCAAACCCATTTTCTTTTATCTATGGCTAAAATAATCTAATTGGCCTCGTTGTTCCAAATACTCTTGGAACAACACTTAAGAACAAGTAAAATATATTTGGTATGGGGAATTAATTCATACTTGCACATCACCAGAGGTTTTACGCATTGGCATAAATCTCTTCAGCTCTGTCAGGAAACAACATTTGTTAAAATTGTGTCATATTTGTTAAAATTATGTATTAATGTTTATGCCTTTCAAATTTACAATGTTTATGACTTTGTAGATATAGCAATATACCAACAATATAAACTGAACGTATGTATGACCATTTAAAAAAGGAAATCCAATTCAAACTCTTGCCACCAGTCAGATGGATGCTACCCTAACCACTAGGATGCACAAACCAGTGCACTTTGGTCCCTGTCACAAGCCTGGATAAATAGGATGTCTATGTAAGGAAGGGCGGATAATAATGCGGATCATGAACTGCTGAGGCCACAGACATTATATTGAACACAGTCGTGTATAATTTTGTGTCTCCAGTTCACCTCAATTGTATGTTGGTGGAAACTCCACACAGAAAGGACCTGGACCGACCCACCAGGAGATAAAACTCAGGACCTTCTTGCTGCGAGTACTACCCACTTAACTACCATGCCAAACCGAAACAAAGTAATAAATGCTTTACCGCCATGAAATGTGTTGCCTTAACTTTTTAATATTAAGTTCATAATGTTTGCAACTTAAAAAAGTCAAAGTAAATGTAAGAGTTTTTTTTTTCAAAATAACAAATTAATAAACATTATATAATTCAATATATTGTTAAATGGTCCATAACTACAAAGTCAAGACATTGGGAACAAAAAATAGTATTTTTGTTTACACTATTAGCTTACTTAAAGGGTTCTTACCTTTGAGATTCCATCATCCGAAATCTGTTTTGTTGTGCAGTGCCTACAGTTTTAAGGGAATCTAAAAAAACCAAACAAACGTATTTACAAGTATTTTCCATTTATAAAATTATTAGATATTTTTTTATTTCTTTGCTTTTTCTTGATTGATCATCATCTCTCACTAGTTAGCCCGGTGCCATAGCATAACATATGGTGAAAATAAAAAAGAAAACAGCTGGAAGGTTAAGAGAGGTTGACCAGTGGGAAAGTAAAATAACCATAAATAAAAAGTATTGGCAGTTTAGAGGTATATTTTTTTGTTTTTTCGAGCCATGACTGTTGCAAAAAGCAAACAGTAGAACTGCATCATGAACACAGTAATAATCCACCAATTCAAGGGCATGATTCCTCTACAGTGAGGATGGAGCTTACAGAGCAGTAATTAGGATTTGATGGAGTGTAAATCTTATTTTTTTTGTTATACCAACCAGCTTTACTATCTGTCTGTGGTCTAGGCACTGGACTGGTAATCAAAAGGCCACTGGGTCAAGCCCCACTACTGCCAGGTTGCTACTTTTGGTCCTTTGAGCAATGCTCTTAACTAAAATGTTTGTCACTTTGGATAAAGGCATCTGTAATTGCAGAAAATTTTAATGTAAATCTATCATCTATTGCTTTATCTGTCTCTCTGTTTATGTGCGTACATACAGTATCTAGAGACCCACAGCCCTACTTAGTAAGCTACAATTGTCCTACGGGCTAACAGCAGTGGTTAAACAAATGGGTAAAATGACAAAAAAATAGGTAGGTCGATTCAAAATTAATTCCCAACATAATAATAATAATGTAGTTTAAAGACAAGCCAGCATTGATAAAAGTAGCCAGAATTCATTTTTAAAAATTATGCTTATACACACTCTCAGCAATTGGCACATTTCCAACAACTCAAGTATTAAAGTTTTGATGTTTCTACCTTTCTTATAATACACAGCGACCAATATGATGATGAAAAATCCAGTAAGAAAACTCACTACAACAGCAAAGATTGACAAAGTGATCTGACACTCTTGCACCACAGTTTCTTTTGAGAAGTAGATCGATTGATTTTGCAGTCCATTTTTTCCCTCAATTTGGCAGATGTAGTCGGTGTTGAGCAGAACTGAAGGAACGGACGACGAAGCTCTCATAAATCCATTTTGGAAAGACACCAGTGAGACATTTATGTCTTTCGGCATGATCCACGTCACAGCTGGTAGAGGTGTTCCTTTAACATCGCACGATACAACATGCTCTCCTGATGCCAGCGTCCGTATGTAGATGCTCTCTATTGTTGGGGGTACTGCGGCAAAAAAGAGAAACACTTAAAACACTAAACACAACATCTATGTTTCTGTGTTTTTGGATACAAATGAATGCATGTACTACCTAGGACTTGCAATTTGGTTCCACCTCGAGCTTCATAACTGCCCTGCTGCAGCACAACACGACAAAAATATTTATTTTCATCCTCCAATGATACATCTTTGATCATCAGTGAGATGTTGCGTGTTTTTGGGTCACGCAACTACTACTACTTTGCTACTACACCAGATTTCGAGCAATTCTGTCCACCTTCAGTATTATTTGCCATGCATGTACACCTAAAAATCTCTGGTCCCGTAAAATAAGTAATAATTCGCCAAATGACTTTTATATTTCCAAGCACTTCGGTTGGAGTTGTAAAAGTGCAGGGGACGACAGCATCTTCATGAGTCCATCCCGTAACAACTTCTGATACTGTCATTGACCACTTATCCTCGGACACAAGACCTGAATGAACAAAAAGATCATCTTTAAAAATGTTTTGTAGACATATGCATTGTTTAAATTACATAATACAATAGAAAATATAAGCAAAACCTGAGATGAGAAAGAGAATGTAGAGCAGGACTACCACAAGCTCCATCTTAAGCTCTGTCGGGTGGCGGTGATGTCCCTCATTTATTTTAGCATCTTAGCAAGAGGAAATCACTTGAACTCAAAGCTTTCTTCCAGTCTTTAAGTGCATTTATATATATTTTTTCCTGTGAAGTCTATTTAACCTACTGTATTTAATAAATTACTTTAGTATGTGCTATTATTTTTGCATGTAAAAATTATTGTACCAATTAAAGTGCCATGTAACAGGTGAAAACCTCAAAGACATCCATCAACTTTGCACAAAGGTGTGTGTGTGTGTGTGAAACGTAAACGGAGATTACTTCAAAACATCAAACAAGATGTTAATAAAGTTGTCAACATTTTATCAGCTTTATAATTTGCCAAATGCCATAGTCAATTGCTGAGACAATCTAATATAGACTTAATCACCTTCAACGCTTTGTTTTTGCAAACGTTAGAGAGAACGTTAGACTACTATCGTAAAGATATTAAAAAAAACTTCAATCCACACAACCACTGACCAACAGTTTCAATCCCTCCCTCCCCAGAAGTCGAGGAAGTCACACATCAATGTACTTCTCAAAAGACGATGAAAGTACACCAACACCTTGAGTAAGTGACGTTTTCACACTTGAACACTCCGTCAAACGAAACCAAAACCCTCTAAACGGCCCCCAAAAACCACTTCCTGAGTTTCGTTTGGTGTAGCATCGTGTTTGGTTTGAACTAAAGTTCTGGACTTCCACAGGATTGGTAAATAATTAACAAATAGTCTAGAAAATGACAATAATCATGCAATGATTACCTATGCTTAACGAACATGATGTAAAAAGCTAATATCTACGAATCCTTAGAGATAATCAGCTCGCCAAAGCCCTCTGCAGTCAGCAACATCCAGTTTCTTAATCTGAAACATTGTGACCACCTTGCTAATGTTATGTTGTTCCCCCTTTTGAACCAAAACCTGCCACCGCCCTGCAAACCTCACAGGTTTACCTTGGACTGTTTCTTCATTGGATCACCTTTGATAGATACTGACCATTGCTAACCTGGAACACCTCATAAAAGCTGCCATTTTGGAGATGTCATCTAGCCATTACAATTTGGCTCTTGTTAGACTTGCTCAAATCTTTATGCTTGATCATTTTCTTGCTTCTAACAAATCAGCTTGGAGGACAAAATGTTTACGTGTGGCCTAATATATCCCACCCGCTAACCGGTGCAACAATTAATTGATCATTAAACACGTAATTGCCACTAAAAACTGTACTCCACTCTGCTGTACTGGACTGTACTCTACTAACGTTAGAGAAAACTCTTTCTTTGCTACTACACCAACTTTCTACATCAAGTACCACCTCTGAAAACTTTTATTTTCTAAAATTTCTGCCATTTAATTTAATTCTGTACAGTCCAACACTGCTGTAATAATTAAGGGGTGTTGGAGTCGAAAGCTACTCTGTACAAAACTGTTTACTCTTAATGATTGTTGTACTCAGAGGTTGTTCTGGCAGAATCCTATTCACCCTCTCAACAATAAAGACTGAAGTCACGGCCAACGTGCCAACAATGCTGCTCCGGCTGGATGAGATGGGGAATGGTGAGTATGGACATTGTTAATGCAAACATGAAACAGACTCAGACATCAGAGACTGGACTGAATAATGAAGAGCACCAATATATTTTTATAGAGTTTCTGCTAGTTAACTTTTAGTTTAATGTTATTTTGTGTTTGAATTATTTGCATTGTTCATCTGATTTGGATAAACCCTGTTTATTTAAATGTCTTGCTCAACAGGGGTTTTTGGTCAGGTGGTCCTAACCTTTGTAAAGCTGCTTTGTGACAATGTCTATTGTAAAAAGTGTTATAAAAAAAAAGATTTGACCTGTAATTTGAGCTGTACTATATTAAGGCATTAAGGCAGATATAGTGCAGTTCACCATTGAGGTACTCAGCAAAGTTTTTACTGAACTGAAGATATCCAGTGTTTTCTAATCATTATTTTTCTGAGCCAATATTTTACCGCTTTCGAGCATTCATCATTTTAATACAACAGCTTTGGGTTCAATTAATTTTTTAAAGCTAATTCTTCGATGCTTTTCATTTTTATGAGCTCACCTCGCGTACCACAAGATGGAGACAGCACATTACTGTACAAAACATTAGCACTAGAACTTTCCATAAAGATCAATGTTTAAATCTGTTGCTTGGGTACGAGAATCATTTGACACACCATTCCTTACTTTTTACTAACTCTTTAACAAAGGTGCTTCTTAACATATGTAGACACTTGATACAAAGCAATAAACTCTGACCAGTGTGCCATTCCATCATAAAGAAACAAGTCCCGTCCAGGGGGCGCTCTTGAGCAGCCATCTTGTCACCCTGATTTATTTTTACCTTCAGTCTTCTTTTCTTTCTTTACATCCTATATCTTACCAACACGAGATCTAATACTATGTTTACCCCGTCATTCACCCTAATGAACAGCCAGAAGAAGTCGGATTAAAGCATACTTTGTGCTTAAACATAAAACTCGAGTCTAGAGTAGTTTAACTAGACCATGTTATTTTTATTGTTCAGTCCAAGTCTTGTTTATTCCACTAAAATTATATGTATACCAACTATCAAATAAAAACAAATAGTAACAAGTGATGCTTTGTGCACTGAGGCAGTACAAAATTAATTTAATAATCATTTTTGCTATCCATATACAGTGAGGAAATTAAGTATTTGAATACCCTGCGACTTTGCAAGTTCTCTTACTTCAAAATCATGGAGGGGTCTGAAATTTTCATCTTAGGTGCATGT
>JAYDZG010000022.1:8529350-8541002 GCA_034509265.1 Microcambeva bendego
AATCTGGCAACACTGTACATATCATGAACACATCGGAGGTTCACTAATTCAGTCATCATACATGTCATATTACTACTAATTTAATGATTGTTTAATTATTTTTATAATGTAAAAATTAATTTAAAATAAATAAATATACATATATCATGTTTTCATGACACAGGAGAGATCGCACCACACAAAAAAATAACGTTCACGAGTACATTTAAATGAATAAACTTTTTACTTCTACCTGTGTGTGTGTGTGTGTGTGTGTGTGTGTGTGTGTGTGTGGTGTTTTTTAAACATAATGAATGCTAAAAGTTGATTTCTTAACCCTCACATTCCTGTTCACTCAGTGGGAGGTGGGGGGGGGGGTCTCAGTGATCATCTTTAAGAAAGGAAAAGACCTTTTTAAAGTGAATCCAGCTTAATCAGATCCTTTTGTCCACTTTGTTCCGTGGTGGCCTCCTCCGTCCCTCAGAGCTCATTGTTTTCTCATCCCACACCAGTGTAAACAGGTTCGGACTGTGACGGACGGTTTTAGTGGTCACAGTTTGAATTGCTTGTTTCTCAACCCTAACATATTTTCATTTATTTAGTTTCAGGGATGGTGAGGGATTTATTTATTTCATCCCAAAAGTCAGGGTTGGGGTTTACACTGACTTGAAATTCTATATTTCTTAAGGTTTGTTTCTTCTCTGTCTTTAAGGCAGCATAAGTTGCTATAATTTACAGTGGTACTTGGTCTTTTTTGTCATTGTTCTGGGAAAAAAAAACGGAATGCTAATTTGTCTGACCACGATACGCGTTCCACTGCATGGCGGTCCATCCTAGAAGCCTCCGAGCCTAGAGAAATCGACGTGTACGCTGGACGTGGTTAACACAAGGCTTCTTTTTGCGCAGTGAAGTTTTAAGTGGTGTGCATGTAACTCTGTATTGTAGAGCTCGACAACGGATAAAAGATCACAGGTGTTCAGGTTAAGCTTGCACGTTTACTGATATTATGCAGAAATATGAGAAATATGCAAATCTTTCTTTGGGATTATTTTTAATCATTTCAATCATTTTCTCACATATTCATCGACAAACTGGAGATCCTCTGGAGATCCTCTGGAGAGCTTCACCCACTAAATACTCTCCGGGATTTCCTGAATGCTGCTTTTGTACCAAACCGTGATTACAATTAGCTTTTTAAAATCACATCGTTATTCAGATATTTCACCTCATTACGAGCCCTAAACTTATTTAGGAGGGTCGTAGCGGATGCCTATAATAGGTGACGGGCTTGAATGCCTAATTTACTCTCAAAAGGAACTCGTCGACTCATATGTTGATTGTCGGCGAACGTCCTGTTACAGCTTGGCACGCCGTGAACTTTCGAGCTTGAAGTAGCGATAACAGTTACTCATCCTCCACCACAGTGTCGGGAAAGTGGCGAAAGTGCCATCACCCGTCTGGCACGTCGCGGGTCATTGTCAGCTGTGACGTTAATGCACCTCATTGACTTCAACACCTCCCGCCCACCGTTGGAAAGGAGGCAGGTAGGGGTGCATGGAGGAGACCTAATCTCCAAAGTTAAACTTGTGGATTTTGTCTTAGTACCAGGGTCAGCAAAGAAAAATTGGTCTAGAATTTCACTGAAATTGTAATCAACTGTTTGTTGTGGACATTTACGCATTTCCATCCATGGTACCAATTTCCCACTCCAGTTTGAATTATGTATGGTTGAAAATCCATTAGTAATATGGTCAAATGCATGTTAAGATGACAGGTAAACCAGGGACCAAGTTTACCAGACATTCGGGGGGCATCTTGAATATGAAAGCTGGCCTGTGGCTGGTAGTTTTATTAACTTTCAATGAACAAATAAATAAAGCAGATCTAAAGGACTTATAACAACAAAATCACTGGACTTAACCTCGCATAACGTATATTAATTCAAGACAGCAGGTGTGGATTAAATTACCAAGACCTACTATTGGCGGAGTGACTAACTAACAGGATCGATGCTGTGGTTACAATATGCCAGGCATAACAATGTGTCGGGGATGAAATGACAGCCTTGTTTTCATCCAGGAAGCATATACGTTTCGTTTCTCGTCCACACGCCGCCCTGAGCCCAGCGACAGGAAACGATCAGACATCCACAAATCAGTTTCCTTGAAATCTACAGCTGGGATTGATGATTTTATATGAAAGCGATAAATCCGGCTAGTGACTCGGTGGGTATTGCTCAGAACACACGCTTGACCACAACTGGAGCCCATGTGTGCGGAGTCGACTAATGACCGCCCTTCCGTTCGCTGACAGATGGAGAGTCTCGAAGTCAAACAAAAAAGAACTTATTTGTGCAGTCCTTGGTCATGCTTTTGCTTTTGCTTTTTGTATCTATAGATGTATTTTATCTACAGATAGTTTGACAGTTGCAATCTGGACTTCGCCTCGATGCTTTGATGTATCATGAGTTAGCCAGGTAGCTAGCAAAATCTTCTTGGTAAAACACAAACTTCTTTTAACAAGCGACATGAATCGATTCACTTGGATGAGTCTTTTGAATCGTTTTTTTTTATGATGAATCGAGATTTGCTTCAAACAACAGGGGGTGCCGGCGCTCTCTCTCTCTCTCTCTCTCTCTCTCTTTCTCTCCCTCTATATATATGTATATATTTTTTATATATAATAAAACATGAATTATATATGTATAAAACACAAATCCAAAATTTTTGGCAACTACCTCAGAAATAAAAGGACATTGATTGTTCAGATAAATAAAAGCCAATCCCAAATGCTTTCTTTTCTTTTTTTTTTCTAACAATCATATTAAATAAGAATTTTAATTCTTGGTCAAACACTTATCCATAAATTGCACTAAAATAAACATGCTGACAGTACGGACGGTTCACGAGTCACGAGTCAACTCACAGTCATCTGAAATGAGTTGTGTGTCGAGTCTGAAGTAAAAAAAAAAGTATGTACCCGAGTTGCGTGAGAGTAAAGAGGGGAGCATGACCTCCTGTCGTGGGCCGCTAGCTCACCCGTGTCGTATTTCCACCTTGAGCACAGTCCGAGGAAGACTGAATCTACAAATATATGATGTCAGACACGGGACAGCTCTACAACATGATTTATTTATAAAGCATGACGGTGTCCATTTTAAAAGTCTCAAGGACGGGCAGACCTTGCCCGAGCGTGGCATGATCACTAGCCGAGAGAACATGCATTTTGCATGTGGATTGATGGGTCTGGGCTTTGTCTGGCTATCAAATTCCTCTTTGGAAGGACTTCAAAAGGGAAGTGGCGGGAGAAGGTCTCATTGTAACATGGATGAACCCTGTGTTCCATGGGGTTATCGTGTGAAGAGACGGAGACGCAAGGTCAGGGGATGGGCTCTTCTCTTGGTGGGCTGACCGCCACCTGAATTGTCCCATCAGCCCACTCTTTGTCCACGTGTATTACTAATTCTAGACACTAGTATGTCCTTAATGTGCCGTGAGAGTTTATTTTGCCAATTTATTATTATGGTATTTAGCTACGGGACCAGGCCACCTCTGTAGCTGATTTAATAAGCATGACGTTTAGATTTAAATTACAAGCATCATTCTGTTTTCAGGAAACTTCAGGGCACTCCGGGAGGACGTATCGATTGCCCTTTTGACACATTCAATGTCTTTGTTACTCTTTGTGCTCTTTCCGGGCCTTGCGAATGATAGCCCCACCCCACCCTTTGTAACCCAGAGTGGCTGGTCAGCCCGACCATCGGGTCCACTTCGGGTGAGGGGCAGTGGGCAAGATGTGTGGGCATCCCCGACTGGCTTTTTCCCACACGTCTCCGTCAGATGTGGGTGAACCTTGACCCCCTGGCGAGCTCTAGCCACAGCGGGATGAGACGCCATTCAGTCGGTGGTTTCTTTTCAGAGCCGTGCCTCCATTTGAAGACCGGCCCTCGCATTGTGGCCGGGCCTCCCTTTTGTCTGGCCGACAGGCGAGGTCAGGAGACCGGCCGCTACAGGCCAAGAAGAGACTTCTGAAAGCTCATTCACATCTGACCTGACCTCCCTCCATTCCACTGCTGAGTCATAAGAATCAAATGCTGGGAATCTGCCCGCTCTTTCCACTTTCGTTACTCTTTAAAGGAAAGAAGACCAGAATAAAGTGACTAATGATAATCCTCAGGGCAGTTTTCCCTTAATAATGTAAGGTTTTGAAAATGCTAACAAATGCTAAACAGCAAAGACCGTCTTAGTCTGTAAATGTTAAAATTTACTCTAGAAAGACAAATTAGAGTATATGGTACGGCCAAATCTAGTGACTCCTAAGTTACATCAGTTGACAGCTAAGGGCCTTGCTCAAGGACCCATCATGGCAACCTAGAAATGATGGGGCTTGTACCAGTGATCTTTTGAATTACTAGTCCTGTCCCTTAACCACTAGTTTATGGTGGAAAGATGAAACATGCCCAGGACTGGGTACCGATCTCACAAGAAAGAAACGCACTCAGACTTGGTGCCACCCTAGCACCTTTGAATTGTCGGCATCCCACTCGGGCAGAAAACCAGACCAAGGTCAACATCACAATTTCAAAGAAAGCAGGTTGTCCAACATATGAGCTGGCAAGTCTGTGATAGAGGAAGCTTGATTTATAGAAATGCTCCCACCTGAAATGAGCGATCAGGTATAAGGCAGTGATCCAGGGTCAGTCTGTGCTTTCATGTCCCATCTATCTACCAGCCATAAAAGGGAAGTCGGTCTCCAATGTTGATGTCCACAGCGGGTGGGCTTGTCAATTTTTAGGTCTGGAAAAAAATGTGCACCTACTTGTATATTATGAAAATTATACACTCGGTTCTTACAAGCATCTTAGCACAAAGACCCTCCGATGAACACGGTGATGCTTCCGAGAAACCCCAACCAAACTGTGTGAACTTGTTTACTAAGGAATTGTTTAGGTAAAGACTGATTATTTTCCTGCTCCAATCCCCTGCGCAATATGAAAGCCTTGGAACTTAAGTACCTCTGTTTTTAATTTTCTCTCGCTCTCTCTCCATTCTCTCTCTGCCTCTGCTTTCCTTCCTTCCTGCTCTCGCAATTCTGTTGTCGCCAAAATGTTGTCAAGAACACCACGCAAATGTGACTAACACATTGTTGAGGTAGAACAGCGTACTGTAGTGTGAGAGCAAGAATGATGTAAGTTCGGGGGGTACCCAGATGAGGAAGCATAATGAAAATACAGTTACATCCTGGTCTAATGGATTAGATGTCCCATTTAGTCAGGGGCCCTTTTCCCCTACTGTCCCCCGTACCTAGGCCCAGGTTTCAGCAACCGGCAGGAAAGCTCATGAAAGGTGACCAAGGAAAGGTGGTTGTCCATTTGTTTCTACTTTGGAGGTGAAGGCAGGCTGCCAACTGGGACCAACGTCTTGTAAATGGTTACACCAGGTGTTTACTCTTAGGAAACACTTTGAAAACTCTTTCAAACGAGTTACCGTAGATCTGTAACATGAGCAAACAATCAGGGTCTACTTTGGACACGCCAACAAGCCTTTGTGAGGTCACTTCTTTACATGAGCCAAGTAATTAATGAAAAAAGCATTTCTTTTGCTGGTTAGGCACACAATCGATGTTGATCATTTCCGAGGCTGCAGTCGGACAAATCTATAATAATAATAATAATATTAATATTAATAATAATAATAACAGCACATAACAGACATTTCACCTGTTGCCTTACACACAAATACAAGTACTGTATTAGTACAACAGGTCCGTACGGTCCATTCCAGTTTTGCTAGCTGATGTTTAATTGGCTTGGAATGTTCCTCCTTTCTCCAAATAAGGTTTCTTTTTGGGCTTGATCTGACACCCTGTCCAGGGCGTGTGTCCACCTCGCACTCCAAAAAAAGAAATCTGCCATGCTTCCTTCGGAAAGTATCTCCTTTTTATCAGCGGTGAACATTGTGTGACCATAGCTAGCAAAACTAATGACAGTACGTACATATGGGTGTAACATGGGTACAGTGATACTAGCCGGTCTGTGGTAAGTGGTGTAATAATGTAATCGAGAACTGTAAAGGGAAAAGAAACCTGACACGTCAAGTTTTGTTATTACAGGGAAGACTCGGTTTTATCTATAACAAAACTGCTTTATTAACAGAAGCGTCAGCGTTCATGATCAGGAAGCTTGTTCCAACAACACAAAGAGTTTAATTAAAGAAGGCTTCACTCTTCAAAGTGCAGTTCGCTAATTTACTGATTTCTCTAAATGGAGGGAGACGTTACAGCTTGTTAATACATTGTTCTAATAATAATATTGATGCTTTACAAGTCGATGTCTTATAAGAATCCTCTCTGCTTAGGCAGCTGTCTGTGCAGGCACTAGGCAGTAAAGCAGCTCACCATGTTCTGGAACAGACCCGGCGACTTTGGAAGTCATTAAACTTTTAGAAGACAGAGAAACAAATAAATCAACATCTTAAGGGGTTGTAAAAATAAAGAAAGAGAGGTCAGGATTCTCACTGTCCATGAGGGAATATCTTCAGGACATCTTTAATGCGCATTTGAAGTCCCCGCGTATATGGAAAGTACATTATCACAGTACTCAGATTCGAGCACAACAGCATTGTTCTGAAGACTTGGAAGGGCCTCCGCGGGCGTCCGTGCGCCGCCCGAACTGATTTACTTCACCCCAGGGGTCAGCCTTCTTCTGGCACTGGTCAGCTTAGCTTTGAGGAGAGACCGAGTGAAGAGACAGAACTCTTTGAACCATTTCTCAGGGCCCTTCGGATGCTCTTCTTGGGACTCTACAGCAGCGAAGGACTATAAATTTTCAGCCAGCGCCGCCGCAACAGAGTGAGATTCCGGCAAGGTCTCTGCACGGTCCGAGGAGCTTATTGATCCTGGCTGCGTGGGCTGGTGGTCCTCACGTGAGCATCAGGAATTTAGCCAACGACCGGGCCACGCTAAAAGCCCGTATTTCACCGCCTCTGGCTCAAGGTGTTCACGTCACCAGCTACTCCCGACATTAGTCTGATTGACCTAGAGAAAGCTAGACTGGATGACCTACTGGCTATCCACGCAACCGTCTGCCTCTAAGGCTTTACAGGGCTTAAAGAGAGATGGATCGTTCTTCTACGTCAGACAACAATGTAACGTTATCAGCAAGCTGAGGTCCCAAGAAGGCTTTGTTTTTGTTCACGAGGGAAACTTTATTCTCAAAATGTTCGATCCTCCAAAAGAGGGCCTCTCACAGAAAGCCATACCAGCAAGAAAACCGCAGGCATGCTACCTCACCGCCGGTCTGAGGCAGCTCCTGTTTCCGAGACGGATTTGTTAACAGTGTTTGGGTCGGCCGGGCCCCATGGCTAACGGCTGCCAAAGTGACTTAATCTGTCATTAAACTCCTGTTACACTACGAGTGAGCCACAGCTCAATACCCCCTAAAGACTATCCAAGAAGGAAAGACGAGACAACAAACCTCTGACTCGTCGTGGTGGGTTCTCATGAAACAGCCAGACAGGCCCAGCTGTACTAGGAATAAATATAAATACGTACAATATTAGTACGGCTGTGCCTGTCTGGACTTGGAACACAGGACAGGACAGTTAAAAATTGATCCGATATTTACTTGAGTTTTACCACAGAGGGAACTGGAACAATCCACCTCGCCTGGTTGATATCACCAGACAGGTTGCCAGGGTTTAAATACCTAAAAGGAGACTTTAATTTCAGTAAATTCTACATAGTTTGTTCAAACGTTGGAAATGAAAGGGCTTTTATTATTTAGATAAATAAAGGATGATCAGATTTTATCAAGAGTCATAATGAATGAATAATGAAGGAAACCTTTTGTCATGATTAAATTTCATTCTTGTATCACATCATTGTTAGAGTTACTGCAACATCCCAAATACACACACACACACACACACACACACACACACACACACACAATTACAGAAGACCATCCAAATAAAGTGTGACCCTTTTTTAATTAAAGTTTTCCCATGTCCCAGCTTGTACAGCACCCCTGGAACTATGGGGGGGGGAAAGGGGGGTAAGCTTTGCTCAAGGGCCCAACAGTGGCTGCACAGATCCAAGATTCAATCCCACAAACTTCCGATTGATAGCCCAGAGCTCTTTTATTCCTAACATTCAACAAGGTCTCACGTTCCACCGTGAAACATAAGCCACAATGCAAAACGCTGCTGATTAAACACAGAGCATCACACACCCATTTACTTACACTCAAGGGCAATTTGTATTATTATGTTATCCATTACGGTACCCAACGGAAACCACATCGACGACCCTTAAGCCTTTTGGGATCGTGTTTTGTGAACTGATGAGTCTGGGTCGTGTTACATCTGGCGTAAAGCTAACACAACATTCCCAAATAAGAACATCAAACCAAGAGTCAGAAGTGACGGTGGTCTAATTTATGGCCTGGGGACGTTAGGGGAAGAATTGATGGATCTGTAAGTGCTGCCCTGCTAACAGGGAACGTTCCCACGACTTTCACCAACGTTATGTAAAACGTTCTCCTACTGTTATGAGCAAACGCTCTCACACTAATGCTCTGAACTCTACATGACCTTGATAAAAATTCTAACAATGTTAATATGAAATGTTTAGTGGGATTTTATATGAACATCCTTCTAACAGTGGAAAACTAAAATTAATAAGAACTGGGCAGATTATTATTAAAGAAACGTTCTGATAAAGAACGTCCTTTTCAAAGTTCCTTAAATATTCCAAGACAAAGTTCCTAGAATCTTAAATTAAATTTTAGGAGTTTAGGTGATGTTTTTATTACCTTAAAGGAAAAATAACGTCCGAGAACATTCCCACAACCAAAATGGAACATTTGGGGAACGTTCTCGGAACCTAATGTTGCTAGCTAAGTGAACTCTTTCAGAAAGTTTTCCACAGCCTTGTAGCGAACGCAACATACTTGTTTCAGAACAAGTTTTAGTTTTTTAAACATCTGACGGTTTAATTAAATATAATAAATTAATGTGAATAACTGCATGATGCACAATGATGGACCGGAGGCTCTGATTTGCTTGATCACCTTGTGCCATAAATATTAATAATAATTTAAATTAATGAATATTAAGCATACAGCCACTGTAATTTCTAATGTAAATACACCATAGATATAAAATACTATATAAAACTTGCTGTATTAACATTTGTATTAATTTGTATGATTCTAACACGTATTAACAATGTTCATTAGCCCTGTTTGCATTTTGCTTTGAAACACATTACTAACTCAATCAATATCATTCATTATTTGTGAGAACTTAAACATTTTACTTTTTTATTAAATCAGGATGACATTGGTATTTCAAATTCTTTACATTGGCGCTTTACATTCTTTGTTTACAGGCAATATATTAAGCTGAGTTGGAAATGAACTTGAAGTTCATGGGAGACAGATTTGGGGTTTAAACTATAAAAATAGGTGTTTATTTATTTCTATTATAAGCATCTGTCAGTTAGATAAGAGACAACTTTAAACTGTAAATCTAGTAAGACTGATATTTTTTCTATGACTATTAACCTCCCTCACACTATAGAACATTCCCTGCTGGTGGCTTAGCCAAATCCACTCAGATACTTTTTCCCGTGTCTCTTTGATTTTATTTTTTTATTTATTTGTTAACTGGTTTTCAGACAGTGTCATTAAGCCCCTTGCTAAACTAAGTAAGACTCACGATGATAAGAGATGCAGTATGAACTAACGTTAGTAGATGTTGTTGTAATGAGTGTTAAAGTGTTAAAAGTACAAAATTTAAGGTGTAAATCCTACAATACTCCTACAGTACAATACTTACTGAAATAAGCACAAAACTTATTCGGTTTCTGATGTGACTTTTACTTTTACTTGAGTTATTATCCTACCAAATTACTACTGTAGTTCTTTTACTTCGGTGTACTGCTGGCACCTCTGCTAACGTGCAAATTGAGCAAATTATCGTTGGATAGCGAAACGATTTGCTCGTTCTTTTGGGCAACAGACCGAAGCTGTCTCTCTCTCTCTCTGTCTCTCTGTCTCTCTCTCTCTGTCTCTCTCTCTCTCTCTCTGTCTCTCTCTCTCTGTCTCTCTCTCTCTCTCTCTCTGTCTCTCTCTCTCTCTCTGTCTCTCTCTCTGTCTCTCTCTCTCTGTCTCTCTCTCTGTCTCTCTCTCTGTCTCTCTCTCTCTCTCTCTCTCTGTCACGGCTGCACTGCGGGTGGCTCCGAGCTCGTTTATGGTCTGTAATTATTTTTAGATATTTATCATATCTCACAGATGGACCACGTGTGCCTCTTCTTCTTTTTTTTTTTTGGGTGACATATTTTCCCAGCATGCATCATCCGCCCGTCTTATTTCCTCATCCTGTCTCACCCTCGCAGGTTCGTTTGACAGATGAACGATGGCGTGATGGAGCCTGTGCTAAACTTTAGAATCACAGATCTCTGTCGCCGCGGGGACGCGGGCGTGGCAGCCCAGGGTTCGGCTAGCACGTGCTTCCTGCAACACGCAGTCTTGCAGTATGGCTGGGCACGACACCTTGACTCGGGCATCGCGTTCACCTCTCGCGTCGTTACTAAGGCAACCATCACCGATGGAGACGGCGAGTGGCCGGAGTACCCGGGATGCGAGGAGCTGAGCGCTAAGCAACCACGCTACAGCCGCTGAAGTGTGGAAATAACAACAATAATAACGGTATGGTGGAACAGTTTAGGGAAGATCCTGCCCAAGATCGGTCCACTACGGAGTCAAGGAGGGTTTCGAGAGCGACGAGTTCGAGATGCTCGCGGTCTGATTATAAATAAATAAAATCATATTTTTAATTTAAAAATCCAAACGAATAAGTACATTTACATTATAACTCGTTCATGACTCAATTAAAAACAAACAAATAATAAATGATACAATGATACATAAATAAAGTATCATTAAAATTAAATAAATGAATTAAATGATGAATTAAATAAATACAATAATGCATAAAAGAAAAAGAAGTAAACACTTGAATAAAATAAATACATTTAAATCAACTAGTTCATTACTCAATTAAAAAAAAACAAATAATAAATAATATAATGATACATAAATAAATAACGTATAATTAAAATTAAATAAATGATAAATGCATTAAATAAATACAATAATGCATAAAAGAAAAAGAAGTAAACACTTAAATGAAATAAATAAATACATTTATATAAACTAGTTCATTACATATGTGAATATGATAAATAAATGATGGATAAATAAATGGAAACCAAAAGAAATAAATACCAATTCATTAAAATAAAAAATAATAAATAGATAATACGTACATTTAAAAAATAATAATAATAAATACATTTACATGAACTATTTCATTACATGATTAAAAATAAATAATTGAAAAAATACATACATAAATAGAAATGAAAATAAATAAATAGCTCAGTGTGTTTCACTGTCGCCTCACAGCGAGAAGGTTCTGGGTTCGATCCCCGGGCGGGCCAATCTGGGTCCTTTCTGTGTGTAGTTTAGCATGTTCTCCTCGTGGGTTTCCTCCGGGTACTCCGGTCTCCTCCGACAGTCCAAAGACATGCGACCAGGTCGATCGGAGACGCCGAATCGTCCTGTATGTACCTGTGATGGACCGGCGCCCCGTCCAGGGTGTTACTGTG
>JAYDZG010000022.1:8609145-8619679 GCA_034509265.1 Microcambeva bendego
TCAAATAGGTGCAGAGGCTTAGCCTGTGTGAGCTCAGGGGACCGCTGAGAGCCCGGCTATGTCCTTCCACACCTCTGAGGGCCAAACACACCCTTAGAAGTTTAACCCCTGTGACCCCACCTCTTAGCAATTTGTCATTGAGAATTTGTCTTTGAAATAACTGACCCCACTGAATTAGCAGGATTCAATATTTTAAATAGTTTACTACTTCTTAACACTGGATGATATGGATTTTGTGGCAAAAATCATACATCAGACATTCTTTGTATTAATTTAACCAAGTTGCTTTAATACAAATATAATACTGGCTTTAAATCTGTATGTTTCTATTCTAATTGCACCTAATTGTCAAATTCAAGACATTTAATTTACATTCATAATCAAGCAGTGTATGCCGATTCAGAAAATTCATAGTAACAATTTACTGATGACCTCAACAAGACTATACATAAAAAATACAAAAAAAGAAGTACTTATAAGTTGCATTGATCTAGTAATTATTTCTACAGAAACATCAGTAAAATGAGTACATATAAATGCAAAAAATCTGCATAGATGATTTTTTGTAATCAATTTACTCAAGGAATCATTTAAGCCCTACATCTATCCATCTCTGTAACTTTTTATACATAAGGACTACCACCTGACACTATGGCTCATTGGGAAACATAATGAGTCGGTGTGTTTCCTTCCCTTCCCCCAATGAATCGGACCCACCGCGACCCTGCCTGGAATAGAGCAGTGCTAACGCAGACTGTATTGAATGAGAACATCGTGGGAATGTTTTTGACCTTCATTCAGTCCGAATTTTCACAAAGCCCTCGCGCACGGAAATATGCAGATGGGATTCTTGGGAAAAGAAATGACTTCAGCGTACTGGTGTGCCCTTTCCTGGCTCTGTCATTAAATCCGTCCTAGAGGTGCTGGGAGAAGTGCATTAGGAGTGCATTAAAGTACTTCATGACACGTTTATGGCATTTCGTTGGCTTGTGATTTGCGGTGCTTCCGCAAAGGAGAAGAACCTCCCGTATTACGAATTAGGATGAGACCAGAGGTGACACTTCTGTAGAACATGGTCCACCTAACTCTTTCATAGCGGACTCATTAGAGGAGTTTGATATGTTTGATTATTGATCATAGACTTAAATGTAAGGCAGGTACATTTTTATATATGACATACACGACCTTATCATCTATTATAATACATGACCCATAGAAATATGAATGTGTAATGTGTTTTTTACATCCACAAATCAAGCATAACAAAATTACCACCTTCCTAATATTAGGTGTGTTCGAAAACATAGTGAGCTGCCTTGAATTGATGATTGTTTGCAATTAATTAACTCGAGGAATTGTTCCAGGCCTAATGGGGAGATACACCCCTGAATACAATCCCTCCTGATGATACTTAAATGATTCAGACTCAGATGCAGTGCTGAGATCACGGACAGTTCGATTTCGAGAGGCGAACTGGAATTCAGCAGTATAAACCTTCTGATGAAAAGATAACTCCTTCTAGATCAATCCTGACTAGATAAGAGGTCAAAGATTCCAGAATCTCCACTGTCGGATCTCGACTGTCGCTTGACCGGCTTGACAGGCGCTTCAGAGAGAATATCATCTTACACCGACACTGCCCTACAATGGATTGTGGCTCAGCATGACAAGACCTTCGGGGAGGTCGATGACCTTCGTCACCGTTCAGACCTCGGCTTGGTCCAATACCTGCCAAGACCTCCTCATGTCAATAGGAGAGGAAGCGTGTGCTGACCTCTGAGATCGACGCACTCAACCCTTGAAGGACTGGAAAGCTCTCTCGTTCTGTCGAATTCCTTATCGTGTAAATTACTTTCCATGCTTACATGAGGCTGTATAATGATCCATCTTTTAAATTCTATGGGTATGTCTGAAAACCCAATAAGCTGCATTACTGCCTGGAGAAGATATTAATAAGAACCGCTGTTTCTTTTGGACCATTCTTGATAGATCCTGGCCACTGCAGACTGGGAACACACCACAAGAGCTGCAGTTTCAAACTCGCTCGGATCCTTACGCTTGACCACTTTTCCTGCTTCTAACATCAACAAAATCTTTGCCTTATATATCCCCCCCACTAACATGTGCCGTGATGAAGAGACGATCGGGGTCATAAAATGAGAAGAACTCCATACTGTACACAGACAAAGAAGAAAAACGGCAGCCTTCAATGGGATCCGCACACCTGGATGCTTACATGTGGGCATATTCATTATTATGCTTCTTATTTCCAGGATGAGGTCAAGGGTAATATGAAGATAAATGGCGAGGGCTTGAAGTGAAGCACTTTTTTATCCTATCTCAAAGGCACGTCTCTAATCATACCAAGGGCACCCATTGGTCTTCTGGGATCTCCATGCTATTGTGTCGTTGTCGAGAAGACTCTTAAGGCTTTCGGGGCATAATGAACAACTCTTCAAGTCAAGATCGCATGATTGTGCGTTGTTTACTGTTCATTGTGTCTTCTCAGCATTTGAAGAACCACCAATACTGGTTTTACTAAAATGAGCAGTGCTGTTTTACTGCATGAACTAATATAAAAAATAGAATAGTATAAGACAATACTGCTTATTTCGGTCAAACACACACCCAGAAATTATAAACATTATTACATATTCATATTAACATATAATATATCTGTCGTTGAGTATGTTCGGCGTACTTGTACTTTTTTACAACCTGTAATGTATGTTTTATAGTAAGAATTGTAAGTTGCTAAATAACATCTGTTACTGAGTAAACATCACATCTGGGAAACTGACTACAGGGTTGCCATATTGTAATAGTTTTTTCCAACCAAAAACCTTTTCAAAATCAGCATAAGATATTCAACACAAAAATAATAAACCAAATTAAACCATGACGACCTAGAAATTAAAATCTTAAAGTGACACATCAGTAATTATAAATTATAAAGGACAACTTGTTTGGCTCGGATGTCTTCGAAAAACAAGTCCAAAATGGTCTGGTCTATATTGTCACCTAACATATTTCGCTGTATTGTGGGGACGGTGTCTATTGGACTGGAAAGAATCACATCAGTCAAAACTGTTGACAGTGGGTTGGATGTGATGGGAGAATGTCGAGTTTACATTCCCTGTGGCTTTAGAAAGCAAATGTTTTTTTATTTTAGGCCATCAAAATGATTACACAAGAACCTAAATTTTGTCCACCTGTTTTCCCCGCCAGAGTTGCTATACTACTTGTACGTAAGTAAAAAATCAGAGTCTTAGTAGTTTGACTTGAGTACAATATTTTAGTACTCTTTCTACCTCTGCCTCCCGTTCAGAACTCCTTCGACAGTATTACCGTTATTAGAGCGCCGGATGGCGGATGGGCTCGCCATGGTTGAGAGCTAATCTACACCAGCGCAGCGGGCAGGACCACAGAGAACAAGAGGAATGATGTTTAATCAGAGGCTGGCCGTCGTACCCGTGGGGCCACGTGTATCCAGCAAGGAAATTCCGAATCAGACGGGTCCTCGTTGGCCGGGAACAGTGGGACGCGCTACGGGGTCCACGCTAAGTCAACACTTAAACCCAGAGCCGAGGTTACAAAGCCTCACAGGGGAGAGCAATCCGGAGCCGGCGTTCCTCAATCAGTGTTAGTTTCGAGAGCAGTGCGGCCGGGCGTAACCGATCCCTTCAATCAGTGAATAAAGGCAGATTTATGTTTCGGGTCCTCTTGTAATCTGAATGTATATTTACCTGTTAAATCATAGCATTAGCACGCATAATGATTACAGTGGGTTCCAAGGCTTAGACGTCTGGAAATTCTCAAATAAGAGGCTCTTGTAAAATCGGACTCTTGTACAACGTAGCTTGATGTGCATCCGGCAGGCGCCTGCTACACATCTAGAATTCTGAACTCCACACCTGTTTCTATAAAATTTGGTGGCATTTTTTCACAGCATTCGTTGTTATATTGAGACTTTTTAGCTGTTCGAGTGTTCAGTTTTAATCCGTGAGTAGCATTGATCCCAGGTAACACGCAGGCTAATAGATAAACTATAATAATTTGGTTTGTTTTTCCACATGCTGCTTCTCCAGGTTTACCATTGTTTCATTATCTATTACAAGCACACAACAAATTTCCTCTATTTCATCCTCAGAAATGGTGCAGGTTACAAAAGGAAAATAAAACAACATTTCCTGTCAATCACGTTGACCAGTTTAAACCTGTTTAAACTTCAGGCGATCCACATTTCGATGTGAGTACATAATTAAAAGGGTCAGTGCTCCCAGAGGTAGGTGGCTGCCCGGTTCAGAGTGCGATCCCACCCCGTGTCCAGTCTTTCCAAGTGTCCCCGGACCTCCGGCGACTGAAATCGAGGTCTAGGTAGCATCTGACTTTCAAAAACACACTAGGTTCAACCCACTGTTTTCCCACATCGTTGTGCTCCAGGGCATTCAGTGGTCACGGTGGTCAAGCATTAGAGATTCGAGGATGACATTTACTTGTTAGAGCGCTGACCCACACCTTACCCTCCATCATTTCGACAAGATCTGGTAAGATCTGGAGCGCAGGCCTCGCGGGAAGCACACGACATGCACTTAGAACAGAAATGTGTCCACTTCTGTAGTTCGGTGGAGAAATGATGCCTCATGGTAATAGTTCCATACTGTCCATCGAGTCTCCATGACGTGCCACCAATAAGGACAACTACAGACTTTCTTATTTCTTCTAACTCGTTAAACTTAGCAGTAGTGTTTCTTACATTAACGTTGACATCATTGCAGATTTCAGACGCAAATAACCCAGGATGTTTCACACTTTGGTTACATTTAACGTCATGCTTACACTTTGGTTACATTAATGACATAAAGCATTAACCACTTTGTAATGTTAACAATCTTTCTGCCAATTCCAAGATGTTTAGGCACCAAAGGTAACATCTGATGAAGAGTTTCAGGTGTTTCTTTGTAACAGTACGAGGACGTCATTATTGCATTTTTTATTTCAAAATTTTCCACCCGTTGAAGCTTTAAGACTTTCATGACATCCACCATTATTCATCGTATGCAAAGATAGATTATTAAGTGTTCAATAAGGTACTGTCCCAAAAAGTAGAAATATTTAAAATAAATGCAGTTTTGCACTACCTACAGTACATTTTGTTACTATTTACTATGAGATGTGAATGATTTTTTAATCTTAATAACGAGTATCCAAAATACATCAATAACAACAGTATATGTATGTACAAAATGCATAAATACATAAAATTGTAACATTTTTTTATTAAATGTTTATTATTTGTGAATAAAATCTCTTTATTTCTGTAAAATGTTCGTCTTTAGGACGTCAGCATGACGTGCTAGCCCTGCTAGAGATACAGTAGAGGGCAGTCTTACTCTAAGATGCTGACATGTTTACTCGGTTTATTCCGTTTAAATGTATATTTTACTGTACTTTTATTATAATTTATCAAACATGCCGTGGTCAGTTGTAGGCTTACGCAAAAAAAACCCCTGAAAAGTAAAATGAAGATTAAACAATTACAGTCAAACCCCTTACTTGTGATTCAAACCAAAATAGCTAGCAAAAAAAACAACTTCACCATCGGTATCTTTAGCACACAACGTTAATAATTATTTTAATGGTGGGTCTTTTATGGGATTTCTTGTCCCTGACCTAAAGTGATTTTGTAAGATGTCATGATACAACCCCAAATCAGAAAAGATGTTGGGACAGCATGGGGAAAAATCCTTTTTAACTATCCCCACTGTTCAGGCCAGCATCACAAAAAAGTTGGGATGGGTAGTTTAGGGTAGTTGGGATGGGTAGTTTAGTTTAGGGATAGGTAGTTTAGGGCTGGATCGGGTCATGAGGAGACAAGCTGGGCAGAGGATCTCCAGTTAGCCAACAAATGTGTGAGAGCATGATCAACATGTTTAAAAATAGAATTCCTCAACAAAAGTTCAGAAGATATTTAAATGTTGCTTCACCTTGGGTGCACAAAGCATGTCAGGAGAGTTTTGAAATGATAAATTGAGTAAAAGCAATAAGTGTCCAATCAAGATGAACCTAAATAACACTATTTATCCCACACTCATGGTAAGCACTGAAATAACCTCAAAACAATAATTAACCACAAGGTAGTGAAACTTGGTGGTGGCAGCATCTTGACATGGGGGTGCCTGTCAACATCAGGGGCTAGGTGAGTTTAAGGAGAGTTAAATGAACACACACGAACATCCTTGAAGAAGAGCCTCTTCCAGAGCGCTGTGACTGAGGCAACAGTTTACCTTTCAACACAACAATGATGGTGGAGTGGCTTCGGGTCAAGTCTCTGAATGTCCTCAAGTGGCCCAGACAAACTCTAGACTTCAAGCCCGTCAGACATCTGTGAAGAGACATGAGGAAGTGAGCTCCAGTTTGATGGGCCATTGCGTGTAAGGTGATGGGTAATAATAGTCCTAACATTTTTTTAAACTCAATGTACCTGCACTGGTAAAGGAAATGAATATAGAAATAATAGGAGCATGTTTTTATGTGGTCTAGCCTCCACAGATCAGATAATAGGGTGGCCTTGGGTGGCCTAAACTGCTGAGAACTCAGTGCTTGTCCCAAGCCAGTATGGCTTCTAGTTTGCAGACCATAATATGCCATTTGGTTTAGGGGTTGCTACATCTTTTTTAACACCGGATGGCCTTTCTGACACAACTCTCCCTATTTATCTGGCACTTAAATGCAATGGTTTATGCATCCCAGTGGCTTGATACCTAAATGACAGTTCAGTGTCTTCAATAAGCCTGGCTGCAAGATTTTGGATTGTGGGAGGCCAGGGGTGTTGAACAGAGATGGAGGCACTGAGGTGACTCTCCATGCCAGGACTGGCTTCACACCTAAATCCACCAAAGTATAGGTCAAAAATAAGGGGTCATGTAAATAATATTTTGGGTCTCCAGCAGGAAAAGAAAAAGAGAAAAGGCACAAACATATATCCAATAAATCAAGAAATACCTGAATATGACCTTTACAAGGATTTCAAATATGTTCAACTGTTGGGGTAAAAATAACTACAGTATAAAAAAATAATTAGTACTTTGTTATTAAATCATTTTAGTCTCTACCTGCTCACAGCACGTCCACATCAAAACACTGACAGAGAAAGACCGAAGGCATCTTATGGTGTGGCCCCAAGCCAGCTTATCTACCCCTTTCCCCTCCTAAAAGGAGCCCAGGGAGCAATCCTGCCAGCTTGTCACTTCAAACCTGTGTCAGAAATACGCATTTACCGTTATCATCTGTAACGTAGATAGAGTAATCTGTGCTGCCATGGAGCTGCCCAAAATATTCCACCGCAGCCTGAGGACACAGCTGCCGACTGCCCTCGTGAGACATTTATTGTTTGTTTGCTTATTGGGATTTTAATGTCATGTTTTACACTTAAATTATATTATCTTGCAGGTTATATTCACAACAGGAAATGGTTACTCATTACACAAGTTTCATACATTCACAAGTTTAGATCAAACTGTCATGGACAATTGAGGATCTCCCATCAACCTCAGTTGCATGTTTCTGGACGTTGGAAGGAAACCGGATAACCCGCAGGAAACCCACACAGACAAATATTTATTTCATATTAAGCTACTTTTTTAGTTGGTCCACTATATTTTCATGAAGGATTCGGATTGACTCTTGAGGGCGGCATGGTGGTGCAATACGTGATCTGGGTTTGATTCCTGTGTGATCCTTCCTCATGGGTTTCCTCCGTGTCCATGAACCAGACATACTGGAAATTGCCCTGTGATCAACTGGCAACCCGTTTGGTGCGTATCCTTCCGACTCTTCCGACTCTTAAGCGAAGGTGGCCCAACATCCCTCAAAACTTGCAGCCATTGGGCTGGATCTCATTGCTGAAGAATGAATAGTGGATTTTATGATGGTGAGATGTGTAACTGCATGAGGTGGGTTTCCTCCGGATGCTCCAATAGACTTCCTGTCAAGCCAATTGAAATATTGAAAACTGTTATGTGATGGACTGGCCACCCTTTTGGCTAACATGCAGCAGATGAATTGAATAGTTTTACCTCAGAATGGATTGTTGGCTAAACATAACATGATGAACCATAAGTACTTAGATCATTGGATTACATCTGATCATTAATGAGGTAAAATACTGCCCCTCCCTCTCAAGATCAAAGGTAAAATCTTCCTCAAGGGGCTGTGACTGTATTAAAGAAAACAAAGAAGTAATACCCCAAACAAAAACCCTGATCAGCTTGGCCTCTTTTTGTGTGTTTTCGCCAGCGTAATTGGGCTCATCCCCGCCCCGGACATCCGCGCGGCCGGCCTGGCGTCTCGGCCCTCGATCTAATTTCATTTGCGGGAGCGAAATGAAAGAAAAATGCTGCAATTTGCTCATATTTTCGTACACGCCGATCTTGGCGCTCTTCAAAGCGGCTGCTGCAGAATACCGTTAGATGAAGATCAGGTGCCAGAAAATAAAGCAATTTTTTACTCAATGAAGTCATTTCGGGGGGACCCCGAGGTGTGTGTGTGTGTGTGTGTGGGGGGGGGGGGCGGGGGTGGTCTCGAGATGGAAAATCAGGACAATTACTACTATACAGAAGAAAAAGGAATATTGTTTCAGGCTCGTCTGTTCTTGACTATTCAAGGGTTCAGGAGAAAACACACACACACACACACACGCACACACACGCACACACACGCACACACACGCACACACACGACAGTCAGGTCTGCATTCGATGTAATTATGTTCAATGCATTTGAAGGTGGATGCTGACAGCTGTCTTGCCAGCCTGTCTTTGATCGTCGCTGATGGCAGGGTCCGGGCCTCGCTGTGCTTTTTCCGCCTAGAATATGTCCTTTAAAAAAGCTTCTAGCATTTTCTTTGATACATAGTGAAGATTTTTATGTTCTTTTGGGATTTTTAATTAGATCAATTCACCAACATTCAGGTGGATGTAATACGTCCTCGAGTAAATCATTACTCACTCTTTTGTTTTGGAGGTAGGTTCACTAATCAAGGTTGTTCCTATTTATTAGCCAATTAGCATTAAATATTATACAATTTGAAATAATTACCCCACTTACAATTGTCCAGAGTGTTCAATTAGGTATTGTAGCTACTTGGCCTGTTGCCCAAAAAGGCTTAAAAAAGAAGATGGCTAATAAGCTATCGCTTCAACATACACACACATGCATATTTAATTTTTAAAAAATCTTTAATTATACCATTTAAAGAAATCATTGATTTGTTAATTCTATTGGTGGTTAAGGTACTGGACCAGTGCCAGACTGCCACTGCTGGACCCTTGAGCATGGCCTAAACCCTCAGTTGCTTAGATTGTAAGGGGTAATACGTCACCTAGCAACGAGACAGGACTAGTAATGAGGTCACTGGTTCAAGCTTCACTCCTTCCAGGTTGCAAATGTTGGACCCCTGAGAAAGGCCCTTAAGGGACAAGCCATAGGTTAGAAATCAGACTTGGCTAGCAATCAGATGGTTGCTGGTTTAAGGCCCACCACTGGCACCCTCGAGTAAAGCCCTTAACCCTCACTTGCTTAGACCAAAAGGAGCAAGTCATAGACTAGCAAAGCGACTGGACTAGTGATCAGAAGGTCACAGGTTTAAGCCCTACCACTGCCACCACTGTTGGGCCCTTGACTATGGCCCTTTGCCCTCAAATGGCCCCTGGCCCTTTGCACTCTGACCGTAAGGGGCAATTCATAGCTCAGCATCACGACTTGAAATCAAGTTTTAAAAAGCCCAACAACTCTGATTCAGATTTAGAATTATTAAAAAAAAAGAAATCAAGCAAAATCCCCTGCTGAACAAGCCGAGGGCGACTGTGGCAAGAAGAAACCTTGAGAGGAATCAGACATGGCAGGGAATGCTGTCCTAGAGTAGGATATTTTAAATAAACAGGATTTATACAAATCAAACCAGAAACAAAATTACATTAGGCTTAAAGGTAAATATGTACATGAAGCTTATAAGTGATTAAAGATTTTCTGTCAACTAAAAAAATAAATCCTTTTTTTAATCAAGCACCACATACAGGGCTCTAAATACCTGACAGATATGGAAAGCGCTAATAAGAAGGTCATTTGTATAAAGCATCAATGCGTTCAAGAGGAAAGTGAGATTTACTAGCACAGGACGGTTTCAATCATTAACCCGGAGTAAAGCCCAACAGGAGTCTATCTTCCGTCCGGGCCGCTGAAAAGACAGCAGGTGTGTTTTTCAATTACGCTCCTCAACTGCAGCTAATTAGGCTTAAATCAATCAATACTACTATCGACAGTACGACGAGGTCTTTTATCCTGGCTGGGATTTATCTGAGGGGTGAATTTTTAAGACCTGCTGGGGTATCTGACACTGACGTGGAGGGTCATCGGGAGGGTCGCGAGAAGAGAAAACGGTAAATCTGTGCTGGAAGTGTTATAGATTTCTTTTTTTTTGCTTATTAGTTTGTCTCGGGTGAAAGACTTCTAAGTAGTCCTGTATTACTTGTTA
>JAYDZG010000022.1:8622737-8640143 GCA_034509265.1 Microcambeva bendego
GGTTGGGATTTTTGCTTAGGTGTCTGTATACCAAGACAAACAAACAAACAAAAGGCAGCTGTCCTGTTTATTTGTTTTGCTCGTATGGGCTTTTTTTCTGTAATTAAGATGAACTACATAAAGCTGGAGCGATTGAAAATTCATCCTCATCTTCCTCATCCTTCTTCCTCAGTCTAAATAGCATTTTTGAATAAGCGCGTCTGCTAAAAGATGGACAACCTACAAATCAAAAGTTGTAATTAAAACAGAAATTACTGAATTTTGAAAGTTGATTGTTGTTACAACACCCTTGCAACCACCTGGAACGCAATCTCAACCACGTACTTACATTATAATACACTTACAATCACCTGGAATGCTATACTAACAACATATTAACCTGGAAAGCTACCGACACCACCTACTAGCATTATAGCACATTTGCAGCCACTTGGAGAGCTACAGACACCACCTACTAGCATTATAGCACCTTTGCAACCACCTGGAATGCTATATTAACAACATAATAACATTACAGCACCCTTGCAACCACCTAGAATGCGATCTCAACCACGTACTTACATTATAACACCCTTGCAACTACCTAGCAACAATAAAAGTATTTTTTACCAATGCTACCACAGGAGTATTTGGATGAACCGTCCACCATTCATAATAAAAACAGGGTTCTAATAAAGATAATAAAATAAATGAACAAGCACGGGAAACATGCACAAGCCTGAACGATTTCTATTGAACTAGTGTGACATTGCGGTGTCATTGAAACAAGGAATCTACTTGTGCTGCTGTCCATTTATAGCATAGCTCTGTAGGATCAACAATGTCTGTATGCCTTTCATATACCGACATATCCCACCCCCCTCGCGGTGAAGACAACCAACTCCCCGGATAGCCTAAAGGAAAGGAGACAACCCTCTTAGCAAAAGGCAGAACCCAGATTCACAGCGACGTATTGATATTTGCCCCTGCCGTTCTCCCGGCGAGTATACGGTTTCAGCTGCCTCCAAGGTTGGCGCCAAGCTGTCTTCTATGGACCACAAACCAGAATTAATTGCAAATCAATCGAACAAAGTACAACTGATCAGTAAACCAATTAGTAATTTTAGCTGGTTAGCCCGGTTTGGCTGACCTTACACATTTTTCTTGCTTTTAAGATGTTTTACTGTAAAATATCCAGGAAATCATTGTCTTTAGATAGATTAAATATTTTCTGTCCATATTCATCTTACAAATGTAAAATGTGTAAAAAATAAGAAGCCTTACGTCCAGGAGCGACGTCGACTTCTCTGGACTTTGAGACATCTAGGATGGACCATCATACAATAGCACTCCAGGTCGAAAGACGAATGATGAAAATGAAATTCCAGACTCTTATCAGGAATAAGTCCAAAAGCCAGGCTCGATCATGGTATGGTGTTTTGTCAGTGCCCAAGGTAAAGCTCATGTACACTTCTGTAATGAAGGCAGCACATGATGCTCTAAGATCTCAATGTACTTTTCTGCAAGACGTCATCTTTTTCAGGGATGTCCATGCATTTTCCAACAAGAACATGCAAAACTACCAATTACAATGAGGAAAGAATCCTTTGATAAGTCCAAATGTTTTTCCCCCTGTGACCCTCCCCAGAGGAGGAAAGTGTCGAATTCCATTTACTTGTGTTACTGTAATTGATTCAGCTTTTGAAGTAGATTTTGCAACCTGTATTTTTACTTAGGGATGTTTTGAACTAAGACAAAACCCCCTAAAAACTAGGCCTGGGATGCTGCTGCAGTTATCACGGGGTTGCCAGATTGCAGTGGTTTCAGTCAAAAACATTTTTAAATCCGCCAAAATGCATGAAAAACCGCCCAATCTGGCAACTACATACAGTGCGTACACAACAAAGGTTCGGTAATTCAGACATATATGTAATATTACAAAGTACTTTTTATGATTTATAGATTGTTAAATTATTACTTTAAAAAAAGCCTCAAGTAATAGTACTTTTAGTTGAGGACTAAAAGTAAAAAATAAAAGAAAAGATTTCTAAATAATAAAAGAGGGGTTGTTATAATTAATTCTAGATACAATTATGAAATTAAAAAGGCTACATTTTTAATGAAATAAGATGCATTTTTTTCATAGATTTATAAGTATATTAAACCTATATATGAATACACTCGCGCTTGAAGGGGAAACGACTGATCCGGCCTAATACCGTGATGCACCATCTTCAGGCATAAGATCTTTTAATGTATTCTCTGCCTGTGCCTGAAAGGAGGAAAGAGGGAGTTGAATAGATCCATTAATTTAATTGAAGCAGGGCCCTGACAAGAGATAAAACATATCCCACATCTCTCCAGACTGCTGCTGGCTTTATAGTAAACAACCGATGATCCATAAACAAAAAAAGAAAGAAAAAAAAGAAAGAAAGAGACGAGAGCAGAAGGCCCTCTCTATAGAGACTTCAAGGCCACAAAAATATGACACAGGCGGAGGAGAATGGCGAGTGAAGAGCCCCCTCTTCGCCGCTCTTCCCAGCCCTGCGATTGCATTCAGCTTGGATGAGGCTCATTGTGGCGCTGCTTCGGGATTTTGATGTTGATAATTCATCTCCTGGTCCCCTTGCTGGTGGCTGTAGAAGAGAAACCTGTGAGAGCCGAATATAACCATTGCTTTATTGAGATGCGCCATGTACGGTCGATTTGAAGAACCCTGAAGAGACGTGGGCGTACAAAAAAAATTCTAATTCTTTTTTTTAAGTCTAATGCGGGATGCCGATGATTATTCTATGTAAGACTTAATCCACAATAAAGGCTTTTATTCATTAAATGATATAATTTTATATAATTCATAATTTAATAAAAATAAACAGAATTATATTTTATTTATTTATTCATTAATAGATGAATAAATTCCTCTTTAACCCACTAAAGCTTTGGTTCCAGCCGAAAACCCCCCACAATGCCTTATGCTACCACCACCATGCTTCACTGAGGCTGTTTTTGAATGACGTGGATTTTTTATTTTATTTTTTTTGCCATTTATTTTTTTGTTGGACACCAGAGGTAGAAATACCACCTAGGGAGGGCGCCAGTTTATTGCGTTCATTAAACTATAGTGCAAGTATATATTTTGGGGTATACAATTACAATGCTCCGCCCCCCATTCATCAGTCAAATGGGTCCCTAAAGCGTCCCTTGGTCTGGGAGTATGGAAAGAGCCAAAATACCAACAATACTGCTGCACCTGCTGTACCCGTAGACATACAAAACAGCACACGCTGTCCATAGTAAAGTGTGTGTGGAATAAATGACCCCGGTGGTTGGGGGCCACTGAACCACAGTCAGTCATTGTATACCCACAAATGTAAAAGCATATAAGCGTTCCTAATAAAAGGACAATTTAAAGCAGCCAGCACAAGCAAGTTTCAAGACTCCAGACAGGGTCGGGAAGCGAAGTAGACGTGAAGCAGGCACCACACGTTGGGTCGCCACCGCCGCCGTACTTTAGTAAATGACCGTACTTGGACTAAAATGATGTAATTAGACCTACTGTGGCTTATCGAGCGGTACAGAAAAAATAAGAAAGAAATAAAACAAGGATTTAAAATGTTTCTCAGCCTTGCGCTTTACAAATTTCTGCTCATCATTCTGCTCAACAATTCTCAGGAAAGAAGAGTTCAGCTTTATGAGATCACCTCTAGATGGTCACCCGCGCAGACGCTTGCATTTCCTTTAAAAGTAAATTTAGAACGCCATGGCGAATCGATAGCAAAATTATCCGTTTTACCTCCCTATTCTCATCCCACATTCTCTTGAGTACTCTGTTAGGTGCCATTTTCTAAACGAATGGTCCGACGAAGAGATGTTTTAGCTCCGGACGCCAAGTAGTTCATATATCCCCGTTAAGTGGTCTGAAAGAGAGAGAGAGAGAGTGTCTGCATTCCCACCACAGACTGATGGACCTCCTCCTCGTTCTGGCCGCCTGGGTGTATGTTTAAACATTCATTTTTTCCTTGCTCTGGGTCATAACTTTCTTTTAGGCACGATAAAAGACGGGAACAGATTGCGCTTTTAGACGTAGAGCCGCCGAGGTGACGATACACCTGATACATGAGCCAAATCAGAAACTTGTCCTTTCAAGGAAGTTTTTTTTCCCCCAAGGCGTGGTGGAGCCGGTGACTCAGAGATAAAATAATACCGAGTGGTTACGTTCTTGCCAAGGAGTGAATTTCTTGAAAGAAATTAAAATTAGTGCAAAAGTACAGAATAAAAATTTAATCCAGAACAATGGCTCCAAGATAGAAGATTGATCAATGAGAAAAACAATAGCAAAGCTTAAATGAGACCAGGCCAACGACGCTCAAGAAATAGACGAGAGCCATATGTACAGTACCAATCAGTGATTTTTCTTCATTTCTTTTGTACATTGTACCCACCTCTGGGCTACGTAAGTGTTATTTCACCAAGAAAGAGAGTGATGTGATGCATCACATGACCTGGCCTCCACAATCACCTGACCTAAACCAGGTTAGGTGATAGGGGATTATAATGATTCACCTACAATCGATACAAATCGGTTCACTTGGGGCACCGATTTGAATCAGAGATTCATTTAAGACAGCATTTCAAACAGCAGAGGGCGCTGGCACTATATTTCATAACACAAAACATGAATCCGGCATTTTTCCCTTAGTTTAAAACTATCTAAAACATAAAAGGATATTCATTGTTTAGATAAATAAAGATCATCTCAAATATTTTATTGTACTTCTTTTAACATTAATAGTAAAATGACACTTAATTTGTATTCAATTTCATGTTGTTACAAAAATCATATCGTGAACCCAGTATCGTGAATCGTATCGCATGATGGGTAAAGTGTATTGTTACATCCCTAATGAAAAGTCTACATGGCCGACATCTCTAACTGTGGGAATATTTAAGCCCTGTAAACCTCGTAATATCCATCACTAAATCAGAATGGACAAAACTGGTGACATGGGAAAACCTCTCATATCTAACAGAGGTGTAGTAAATTTCACCTTCATTATTTCAGGAAGATGTTTAGAAATTATGTTATTTAAAATGCACTTAATAAATACAATCAGTACTGAAGATGCAAAAAGTAAGACGCAAGGACTGACCCAAGAACATTATCGGCCCATCAGAATCAAATCGACCGGACACGAACAATAATCCAAACCATAGAACAAATAATGGAAATTTAGATCATGCGAGCCGCCTCCGAGCTCTGCGATTTCAGAATTTGTTTAGCGCATATCTCCCAGATAACATTTACTGTTTATCAGGGGGCAAAGTGTGTGTGCGGTTGAGTTCCTTATCAGTCATGTACGGCGGTTGTTTTTCTTTGAGGGAAAAAAAAAAAGAGTTAGCTTAGTCAGGTAGAGTGCAAAGCGTTCAGAAAACCTTCTGTCAAGGTTTTAATCTACATACGACGCATGAATACGATCCAGGGCAGAAAGATTCAGAAAGATATTTCATTTGGTTACTGTCAGCTGTTTTTTCCTTTACAGTTTACTGAAGCAAGGAGCAGTTATGAGCAAATAGTAGCGCAGGCCTTGCTGGTTTTCTGACCAATAAAGAGAAGTTTCCTTTTAGTAGATGTTCGCTCTATAAGAGACCATAATGTTCCAGCCATGAGGTCTGAGGAACTGTTGATAACTGTGTTTGGGAATTATGTCTTGGTGAGTATAAAAACAATATGATAAAAACTCTGGACTTCCAGGATGATGCTGGTCTAATCATTTTTAAAAGCATGGATCTTGGTGCAGTTATAAAAGTTTAAGTGTCATGAAGGGTGGGATAAACTGCCTAAATCTGAAACTTCTAATAACTGACCAGTTCAACAGAATATTCGATCTGGATTTTTTAAAAGAACATTGTGTCGATTATTTGGTATAGTACAGTTACCATGTTCGGATGTGTTGTATACCTAGCTTGATAAATAAAGATAATTTCAAATACATATTTATTAATTGAGAAAAAAGCTCCGGTCTTTTATTTATTAAATCAAATAAAAATAATAATGATGATTATAGAAATAACTAGCAGATTCCGAATGCCAGATATACTGAGGAACCTGAGCGCACCTAAATAATTCAAAAGAAGATAATAAAGCCGTGTTGTGTAAACACCCTCATCCCTCCAAAGTCTTACATCCAATCTGATCAGGCGTTATCATCGCCCACAGCCTGATAGATCATCTGATAAACTACCCTCATCCCCCATAGCAGGATGAAAAGGTAAACCAGAGATGCAACACTGCCGAGAGAACGCCGTGCCTTCATTTCACCCCGAACATCTGCCCGGGACGTCCCCACAACACATCTGCGCCTCTCCACCCTATCGAAAAAGAGCTACAGTTACATTACACGACAAAGACCACTGATTCTTTCTCTCTTTATTTAACATATGTACGCACGTACCCGCCAGCAACGCCATCTTTGATCAGATAGCTCGAGTTCTTGCAGGAAGCTGCCCGGGCGAACGCGGCCCCGGCCCGTTTAAAGCCGTCAATCAAGCCCCACTGTGCAGACACGAAAGAAAGCACGCCGGATCGATCCGGACAATATCAAGTGTTCGTCTAATAGATCGGATGTTTATCTCTTACATGGGAACAAGGGTTGTTTACATTCCAGCGCCGCACATGCAATCACATGAATTAGAGATATATTCTGGAAATGTAAAAAAAACATTGTAATGCCGTACTAGTAAGGACTGGAGGAGTTGGAATGGCGAGCAAGCCGAGAAGTTAAATGTGTTGTGTCAGGTATAGGACAAGGTGGCTCCAAAAATCTTTCGCTGGTCAGTCAATCTCCCATTTGTTTTAACAATTTATTTAAATCATTTACATTAGCCACTGTTGGCGCACACAGTCCATGTGGATAGAAGTATTATCATCCTTTAAAAAACTACTACTCAGAATACACCACCACAAATCAGCACGGTATGGAATATGCACTCCTGACAGTGATCACAGATGTTTGTAGAAGCGGTCTGCATGCCTAGTTGTTTGAGTTTACACACCTGTTGCCCAAATTCAATGATGTAGATGAGGGAGTGAGTGAATAATTTTGGCCTAGTTGTTCCACAAAGGTTGGATTGGGGCAACATGGGGCTACTAATACAGTTTAAAAACTACTTGAACCAGCAACTATAACAGGTTGCTGGTTCTAGACCAGAAAGATTAAGGTTTCACTTAATTATGAGCTAGATAGTCAAGCTAGTCGTTTTATTTACGCCTTTCCTCCCTTCTTTCTTAATTTGCATTTTTGTATTCACCAACACTTAGTGAGTTTGTGTATGTGAGTCATGAACCAAATTCAACGTTCCTTCACTTCTGTACAGGTGCATCAGCCTGCTTACCAGGGTCCTTACACCACATCTAAGACCCCACCCATTATTGTTTGGTCTTTTCTCTTCCAATGGATTGTACCCGCAATGGTGCACACAGGTGCCAAACAGCATCCTTCTGATGAGCTATGATATTTATGACCGAATTCTTCTATATAATCTCTCAGAATCACACATGTGGCTCATCTGTAGAGACATTTTTCTTTTCTTCACAAACAAAAAGATTCCGGGATGCTGAGTGAAGCAGAAGCGATTGAGAACTAATGAATGAGTGAAAGACTTTATGTCAGCTCGTCTGACTTGTTTAATCACCACGAGTGGTGGGGAAGTCAGACTTTGATTAAGCATGGCTCTCCGATCAATAAAGTCCTTGAACTTGCATAAGTCACCGTCCGGCATCGGCAACGTTACAGCCTATGTTTTATTCACGGGGCGCTGAGAGCACAGGAACCCATGACATGCACACCTGAGTGATTTCCTGCTTGATGAATAGACGCATTGACCCCTTTTTTATTTTTGAGAGGTACAGAAAAGCCTTAAAAGGGCATGGAAGTGGCATACCAGCAGCCACAGTAACTCTCTAATACACTCCACCTCACAGACGTGTCCACACTAGGGCTGATAGTATCATATTGGCCAATATTTTGACCCAAATCACTGGATTGGATGTAGCAAAGAAAGAAAAAAAAAACTTTAATCCAATCCTAAACTTTATATAATTTACACTTAATGTCGAAAGTGTTGTTTATTGCCAGATTACTTGGCTACTGTTGTAACAAGCGCACCGTGAAGAGATCATTAACATGTGCCACCGATTTGTAACTCGTATCCGAACATTCAAAAATAAAAACATCTTATAGCATTTTAAAAATCATTTACTTCCGCAACAACTCAAAACTGTTTAAACACAATAAAATCGTGTCATCAATGAAAATTTGCTTGAGAATCGAGATTGAACAAGGACATCTCTCACATCATTACCAACACATCGATTAGTGTTGAGAAATGAAACAAACCATCAATTCTGATTAGCCTATCGTGTTTGATCGACGGCCACGTCTTCCCATTGTAGACGCATCAGGTAAACTGTATTTATTCCTGTACACTGTTGATTTCACACTCTGCGTCCCAACTGTTAACAGAACTTTTACTCCTAATTGATTTTGCTTTGCTACGCACCTGGTGGCAATGTGTGTGGCCAATGTATGAGCTAACCAATTCATGAATAAGGATGTCTACATATTTTTGGTAAAAGTGTACAAGTAAGCATCTTCCTTCAACTCCGCGAACCTCCTACTGAAACCAGAAGTTATATTTCGGCTCTTTGATTAAATGTAGATAGAATAACTGCTGGGTGAAAATAAAAAATGATTCCCATCAGGGTCGAGCCCCGATGTCATTGTTTAACAGGCCTTGACAGATTCAATTTGCTGAGTCCAAAGGCAGGTCACGTGTATCGGCCACTCAGGCCACACACAAAAGGCCAAATTACCCCCCCCCCCACCCTTCCCAAACACACACACACACACACACACACACAAACTCTCTTTCTACCCATCTTCCCAACCTCCCCCTTTATGGGCTGACCTGAGCTAATCATCAGAAGTGGCCCCTCCCCACACGGCGCTATTGTTGCTTCTTCTTTTTTTTACAGACATGGAAGCATCCATCTCGTCGGCATGGCCCGGCAGATGGGGGGCTCTCTTCTTTCATCTTGAATAGAGAGAAAGTGACCTAGGTCGATTGAAGAAAGCACCTTGATTCGGCGGACACCTCGAACGAGGCAGGTAGGGAACGGAGCCAAATTCAGGCCCCGTCCCATTCAGACTCCAATGACTCTGAGTCACCTCGCATTCACTCTGAAGCACAATGCAGATTTTGGTTGAACATAGAATATAAAAGTTGGGTTGAAAGGCGCCGCTTTTCAAATTTACAGGGAGAAAAGATCTCAGTGCTTCTCAGGGGCTTACAAAAGACTTTCTATCCCAATACCTGTTGGTTATAATGGAATCACATTAAAAAGAAAATGTGCCGTGTGTAGCTTGCTGATTCTCACTGATACACTGTGATTAATTGCTTTATCCTAATGAGGGTCATAATGAATCTGGTAAGGTATCTAAAAGACATTGACATTGAGAGACTAACTAGCAGTTGGAGACAGGATCCAAGGTGTAGCCGGAAAAAGCTCTAGGTGGGACCTGCAACCATGACAAACCATCAGACAACTCAATCCACCAATCAGCTGATGCATGACCGAATATCCTGAATGATTCATGTTGGAGAAGAGAGGGGGAAATAAAGGAAATACATAGTTAAAGCATTAGATGACTAGGGAGTGAACGTACGCTGTCCAACTACCTTAATGACACAGTAACATTCAGGTCTTCCTTAAGTAGGTATACTGCAGGTGCTAAGAGGTAGTGATAATCAGCTCTGTGACTTTTGGGTAGATCCAAGTAAACCAATTTTGATCATATTGTAAAATATCTTTTATTTCTCATGAGCTTTAAAGTTCTTTTGGGCCACTATTGAATGCACCCATCGTCCTGATGTACCTGATTTGAGACAAATTCCAGGTCCTTCCTTGACCCAAATTGGTCCAACCACAGTTCCAACCTGTTTTTAAATTCTTCACGAACTTTGGTACAGTCATGACACCCTCAGCTGCCCTGCTAAAAAGAGCTTGGGTAGGTTTAATGGACATAGAAGCCCAGGAAGCCTTTTATGAACCCAAGAAGTGCTTAGTGCCAGACCTAGTGGTAAAATTGCTCGACTCGGAGGTCCCTCCGCTACTTATTTCTCTCATCACCTAATACCCTCTGACAGAAATTACAGCACTGGGAACAAGAAACTGCTTGCAGTTAAGCTCACTCTAAAGGAGTGGAGGTATTGGTTAGATGGAGCCACACATCCGCTGCTGGTCTAGAAAGTCAAGAAACTGGGCTATACAGACTGTAATATTTATGAGGTATGATGCTTATAAGAATATCATCCTTGTGGATTATTAAACCAGTACTGACAGGAGAATCTTAAGTGTTCACTGTGGCTCTCTCACTTTTTACATGTTTATTACATTTGTTTTTGTAAACTGCCCTATATTTGAACTTGAATGACGTATTTTAGGAAAATAAGAACATTTTCCATTGTAGTTTAGGACACCAAGTTTATTAATAACTTGCAGGTTTTATATTTACAGATTTAATTAGATATTTATACATTTTATTTTGCTGTTTATTATGTATGCACATATCACCTTTTACAGACCAGAGCTCCCCTCTTTCAGTCCATCAGTGAACATGACTCCTGATACCTGTGAAGACCTACCAGGACCTCACACATCGGTTAACTCTAGTAAATAAAACTGTATGGAAAACAAATAAGGTACTACACATAACTCTGTTCTATTAGTACTCAAAGGTGCTAGTAGCACATTAAAAACCATCCTGAAATCCCTTTTATGCTCAGCTGAAGCGCCACATTTATCCAGGCGCTGGGAGTTATCCAGAGCTAGGGACCATGGCAATTGAAAGCACAGCAAACTCTCCGTCCTCCTCTTTGCCTTTCGAAGGATGTGTCTGTCATCTCCAGGTTGCTGTTTAACCGCCTACCTGATAAAGACAACAATTGGGTGACGGAGAGATCCGAATCGTGTGTGTCCTCGGACAGGATGTGCCGAGCGCGCTGTGAGAACATTGCTAACCCCACAGATACGGCCTCGCTGTCTGAGCAGGATGGAGTCTCGACGATACCAGTGGAGGTTTTCAGTTAGCTCAACAATAGTTTTGTTTATTTATTCATTTTTTTGTATTTTTGGCTGGGGAAAGAGACCCTGTTGTTGAGATAGAGATAAGGAAAGCAGACTGTTTGTTTGGATGCATTTCGACACCTTCAATGGCGATACTGATATGATTACAGTTGGACATCTAAAGCTGATAACAAGAGCAAAATCAGATTTCAACAATAGCTGAAACTCGGAAGTTTCATAATATTAAAAATATTAAAGTCATACAGTTTTAACTTCAAATCGGGAAACTTTAATCTAAACTATGCAACTTTACCCCAAACTCAAAAAACTGCATATATTTAATCTAAAACGGTGTCATTTCAATCTAAAAAACTGTTTAACTTTGCTCTGAAACTGTGCAACTTTAACCTAAAATTGGGTAACTGATGTATAACTGTGCAACTTTAACCTAAAATTGGGTAACTGATGTATAACTGTGCAACTTTGTCATTTTAATATAGAATTGTGCAACTTGATTCTAAAATAGGAGAAGTTAAAGCTGCTCAGTCTAAGTTGGACAGTTGTAGATTCAATTTGTACAGTTTATGATTAAATTCACACAGTTTGGGAAAAATATAAACACTTTTAAATGAAAGTTACATAGTTCATATTAAAGTTACACAGTCTTAGATCGAAGAGTCACAGGTTTGGGTTAAAGTAGGACAGTTTAGGTTAAAGGTACATAGTTCAGATTATAGTTGCACAGTTTGGGTTAAACTTTCACAGAGTTACACAGTCTTGGATTAAAGTTACACCTCTTAGGTTAAAGTTGCTCTGTGTAGTTTAAAGTCAACTAACACTTGACATTTTGATGAGGCGCAGTCCATCTTGGTAAGATAGAATGATTACCATGCAGTTTGCTACTAGTTAACCAGGTTTTGAGCGTGAAAGAGGATAATAATACACTTGTAACATGGTTCTGGCCCTGGCAAGTGGCCAGCGCAATGGAGAAAGTCTAGACATGATTGAATCTCATACGACATGGAAACCCAAGATAATGTTAGCAACAAGGTCAAATGGGGCAGGATGGCCACCTGCCTAGTTCGCCCCGCCAGACTAATTGAAACATGATAAATTTCTTCACCATGTCAGATGTTACGTCCTTCCACGGCAAGGGTCATCTCGGGTCTCCAGGATGGAGCAGTCTTGATCTTTATAGTGTCCACTAATCCGCTCAGCAGAGTTGATTTGCTCATGGACTCAGTTGATCATCCGCAGACCCAGCCGAGGCAGAGGTTAATGGCCGCCGGTCCCTCTCGTGGAGAAATCCTTCATTAAAGAGCTTCTTCATTTTATTAGCACCGGCGAAAATAATTCATCTTTTTTTGGGCTCAGAAAAGGGTCAGAAAAATAGAATTCGGCACAGGAGCCATAATGCAATAAATGCAAACCCATCTTCATATCCAGAATGTTCATGTCTTGTTTACTGACCACCAGGTCCAGTCGTTCATCCATCAATTTCAAACAGAAGGAGAAAGGGAACGCCGAGGGTCATGACTTTATTTCAGTTTTTACAGCCCCATGCCGCTGCCTTTGGTGGCTATCTGCTGTGAGATATATTATCTGTTGCAAAGTTAACTAAATAAATAAAAGGTTATGAATTACTGTAACTTCTGAGTTCATTACTCAAAAATGTCATGTGATCTCCATTTATGGTAACACTCACTCACTCACTTTCTGAGCTGCCTATCCTAATCAGGGCTGAGATTGGGGTGGGGGGGTGTCATGGATATCCCAGCCATCAATATGCGAAAGGCAAACAGAGACAATTTCACTACCTGGAGCTCCTGGAGGAAATACACACAGAACCAAGGGAGAACATGCAAATCACAAAGAAAAACTTGGACTGTGTTTTAGAAATGGCTGAACTTAAGTTCCATATGACTCTAAAGTAAAAAAAAAAAAAGATTTTTTGTTATATTTATTGAAATTATATTTATTTTTTTTCTTCAGGATCAATCATTTATTTATTTACTAATGTATTGTTTTCTATTTTTCATTCAATTAAATTTTATTCAATTACTACATTTAGTGAAACATATTTCTGTCTTTTAATTCTTTAACGTCAAGGTCAAAATAGTGTTTATTCATCTATCTAGCTTTTTATTAATAATGCATGGACCCAGTTTATTGTGTTGTACTTTTAATGTTCTGTATTAGATTCTGTTAATGAATTGATTAATAAATTGATTCAGCTGAATTAAAAAACGTTACATTGGATTATTCCATGTCTGGACATTCATGTGATGGGTAACCCATCAGCAATAGTATTTGTTTACCTTGTTTCCAGCTCCTGCTGTGATGATCCTTCATTGACTCACTGGCCATTCACGATCAGCGCCGTGTCATGGAGCCTCGTGTTTTTAGAGTCGTATTTAAAACAGGCCAGCTGTGGAGAGTCGTAAACGTGTAGATTGCTCTGGTCTGAATGGTCCCACTTGTTTGCCGTGGCAGTAGGAATCTATTCAGGAGGACACACATGGAGCTTCAGTGCTGGTGGCCTCCTCAAGGTGGAATTGCTTGTAATTTGTTGTTTAAGGGCGTCAGGTCCGTATAATCAGATGGCGACGGTGCTATTATCATGTACGATGAAGAAATGAGAACAACCACTGTTGGGTTTGAGTTTGAGTACATGGGGGTGGGTGGCAGCTGGCGGTTTGAAATAAGGGCATTAGCTTAAAAACAGGGCTAATGCTTTAACTTTGTCCTGTCAAAATGCAACATAAAGCTCATCAGAACATTGCGTGAACATTGCGTGAGCTTCTTGGCCATTCAATAGGAAAGACATTGGCACAAAAATGGCGTAATAATAATTAAAAAAACCAGTAATAATAATAATAATCTGGGCCAGTCACAACCTAGTGGATAATGTACACTGGACTAGTAATCAGAAAGGTGCTTGATCAAGCCCCTCCACTGGCAGGTTTCTGCTGTTGGGCGCTTTAGTGTACACTGTAAGTCACTTTGGATGAATGAATCAATAATAAGCGTAAGAGTAAAAATAAATGTCTCTCTCCATTTAATAGGACCAAGCAGTGGTAAAACATTCAGTATATGATTGAATGAATAATAATAACAAAATATTTTTTACAAATAAATATATTGTATTTTGTTTTTTAAATGTATGATTTAAATAAAATAGAATTATTATTACATTTGACATTTTTAGCATTTAGCAGATGCCTTTATCCAAAGCAACTTACATTAGTTATAGTATACAGTCTTAGCAATGAGGGTTAAGGGCCATGCTCAAGGGCCCAGCAATAGCAACCAACAGTGGGGAGGTTTGAACCAACATCCTTCGGATTACTAATCCTGTACCTTAACCACTCGACTAATGATGCATAGTATCTATTAAAATTATATAAAATATATAATTATATATATATAATTAATTAGTATTTTTTATTTGTTTAGTATTTTTATTTTTTAAAATTAATTTATATAAGGTGCACAGTATTTCATATTTCTATAGCATGTTTTACTTTTTTATATACAGTATTTTATATTAAATGTATTTATTTAGTATTTTTAATGTAACTATTTATTATGATATGACTTTTTTTGCTTAGCATTACTAGCTGGCAGATTGCGTAACAAGGTTATAAATCTAGCCCCACCGGTCTGAGTCCTTAAAGCGGAACGAAACCCGCTGAATGAGAGAAAACACACAAACGTGCACCCTGTATGCTAATCCTATTGAGCTCCACAATTAAGAACGACTGGTGGAATAAAAGTGCATCTGCCACCGGGGAATTCGGCCTGAGGAGGAGGGAAAAAAGGACAAGCTACTTGAGCGGAGTTCATATGGTCAGGACGCATGTCGCTGTGAAGGAGAACAATGGCGCTAACAGGCCCCTCATGGCCCATATTCAGGCTCTAGCCATGTGGCACATAAAGGAGACAGCGGTCCTTTGGCCTGCGGACGTACCTCGCCCTCCCAGTGGTGCATTGTCAGCGCACAGCAAGAGGCCGGCCTGACTTGTGGCCCGAGTCGTCGAGGCAGAGGTTGAGGTAGGGCCCAGACTCTGGGCCTGTTTGAGTACTTGGACCCCTGATGAATTCGTGCCCAGATGGGCGCACTTAAACCTAATCAGATGTCGGGGTGGCGACTGTGTCTGCTGATCTGCCGTAGCGTTAGCCTCCGTGTTAGCTGACGGGGAAACAAACACGGGATGGTCGTTTGATCAATGCAAGTAATCAGAATATTTTATTGGCCAATAAATATGTCAATCACACTCAATGTCCTCTCCGGTTTACCTGGTCTGCAGAATCAGAGTTAAGTGCTAATAAACGGGAGAACGTGACTGTGGGTCATCTGTGCTCACCTGCACATAACGGCATGGCATGATGGGCATTATTCTGTCACCCGGACCCACGGCCAATCTGTTATTTTACATTTTGTATTTCTTTGAATTATGTTTATTATATCCTCTTCATAAATAGTAAATGTTTTGCTCCTGAACCAGTGAAGATTATAATTTTTTTCATCTATGAAAATTATTATTATTATTATTATTATTATTATAAATAATTTTTTTACATTTATAACAATCTATAAGTATACAATATTAGGTTGTATTATTATTGTTATTAGTATTATTTTAATTATATAGACTCCTTTGCAAGTCTTGTGAGAAGGAACCGTAGGTCCCCTACAAGCAGCTAATGGGTTTGAATGCTGGCTCTGCCAGGTAGCCACTGTTGGGTCCTTGAGCAAGTCCCTTAACCTGACCCTAAGCTCTGACCACAGCTTCCAATAAATGAGCAAACGAACACATCTGCCCTATACTGTGCTAATTATTATTTATATAATATTTGAATGTTATGTATTTTAAAGTCATTTTACCTTTCCCATGTAAAATTACGATGCCGACTGAGACAGTTGGCTGGGAATCGCTCAGATTTAATCAAACCCTGACATGAATCTTTCGCTTTCATCATTTGTCAGCGCTAATTAAATCCCGCGATGTTGTTTGCAATGACCAGCGGTCATCAACAAATATATCACAGTGTCTGTCAAACAAAGCCGATGTTGCCTCACGCCCGACCTCGCCTGACCCCGAGCGTGAATTTACAGGCGGAGCTAATCATTCCGAAAAGAACTGTGATTTCGCTTTCTTGAACTTATCACAGAGGGGTTTAATAAGTTATTCATGGCCGAGCTTTGATAAATAGCCGTCATCGATTGAGATTGCCGAGGTGGGGCCGAAGCCCCTCTGATGAACCAGAAAATGAAATGATTACTGTTGGGACTTATCGACTGGATAGGGAGGTACGCGCAGTGTTGCGTCCCCTCCCAAAGGTTAATTGGACTTGAACCTAAAAAATTTAGAAGGTTAAGCGGGGTCAAAATGACAGCAGGCTCGTTTATCATCCGGCTTCAATTGTTGCTAATCAGACGAGTCGTGGAGTTTGTAACGTACGTTTATATTTCAGGGATGAATATCATCTCCCAGACTGCTTTCTCCTCGGAAGAAATATTTACCATCACGCTAGATGTACATCTTCTGATACTAAGGAAATGACTTTAAAAAACTACAATAATTTAACTTTCCTTAATTATTTACATTATTTTTATTTATTGAGTCACCATGGAAGATCTGGTTCTCATACCAGCCCAGTACTGTAACATTGTATTTCTTTCCAGGGTTGGGACCAGCACTTTAGAGCGCACTGACAAATCCCCAATGTTTTTGAATTGGGTTGGGACCAGGGTTCTATGTAAGCCATCGAAGGGCCTATTTTTCCAGCTGAATAATAATATTGATGTTGATGTAACATATTTCATGAACTACTGCCACAATGCTAAAAGCATATTTTATATATTTTGTATTAGCGATTTGACAGGAAAAACTAAACACGTAAAGGCCTGCTGCACCATAGAAAAAAAAACAAGAATTAATAAATTAAAAATCATTCCAACAGAAAAACAAGAAAAAAAAAAATATTTAAAAAAATAAAAAAATCCCCCAACAAATAAGCAAATAAAAAAATAATATTAATTAAAAAAGTCCAGAGAAAAGCAAACGTGATTAAAAAAAGCATTCTTAATCACCTATTAAGTAATAAATAAAAATGTATCATTTAAAATAAATAAAAATAAAATACCCGAGAAATGTCAAGTAAATACAATTTAAAATAATGAAAAATAATTAAATGAACAAATAAGTAAATAGAAAACAAATTAATACATTTAGAGTAAAATGAAACTGTAAAAACACCTCAATGGGAAAAAAAATAATAAAAATAAGAAATAGAAG
>JAYDZG010000022.1:8640243-8652483 GCA_034509265.1 Microcambeva bendego
TAATAATATTGATGTTGATGATGAAGATAGAGTATTTCATGAAATACTGCCACAATGCTAAAAGCATATTTAGATATATTTTTATTAGCAATTTGACAGGAAAAACTAAACACATAAAGGCCTGCAGGACCATAAAAAAACAAGAATTAATAAATTAAAATAATTCCAACTGGAAAACAAGAACAAAACCTGTTAAAAAAATAAAAACCAACAAATAAGCAAATAAAAAATAATAAAAAAAATAATATTAATTAAAAAAGTCCAGAGAAAAGCAAACGTGATAAAAAAAAAAAACATTCTTAATCACTTATTAAGTAATAAATAAAAATGCATCATTTAAAATAAATAAAAATAAAATACCTGAGAAATGTCAAGTAAATACAATTTAAAATAATGAAAAATAATTAAATGAACAAATAAGTAAATAGAAAACAAATGAACACATTTACAGTAAAATGAAACTGTAAAAACACCTCAATGGGAAAAAAAATAAAAATAAGAAATAGAAGCACCCCTGAAAAATGTCAAATAAAACATTTAAAAACATTAAACTTTCAGAAACTTGTGCGTTGTGACAAGTGTTTAGCATCTTCAACCTCTTTCTCTTTTGAATCATTGCAATAAGCAGTGATTTTAGGGAAGACCTCATGCGGTGAGTGTTGCTGGTGATCCCTGCTGAGCGTGACATTCTGATTTCATGCCCCCCTTACTTGCTCCCTCAATCTGCCCCCACCCCTTCCATTCTCAGTTTGGAAGCCTGAATGAACACCAAGCTTAATTAGCTTGTCATATCAAGGCGGATGGAAGTATTTCATTTACCTACATAATAAAGAGGATGATCGAGACCTGGGCACAACTCTGTCACCGTCTGGAAGGAGGACAGTTCATTCCCCTCTTGGGTCCGATAGGCATCTTGATAACTGAGGTGTTTGTAGTGGTGCACATCTCGTACCTCACCTGCCGAGGGATCCAGCGGTCCAACAGTATGGTCCACTTTCCGTGGAATCATGGGAGAGATGCCGTTACACTCATAAGAATTTATCTCGTCTACTAACTCTGCTCACTTTTGCGCATACTGGTCTCTCTTCCGGGAAGGCGGTTCCCACTTGAGGCCCTACAAAGGCGACAGTGGGTCAAGTTATAACAGCTTCAGAGAAATGCAGGTATATCAACTAAGGAGCTGGACGTCGTACCACATCTGCCAACCAAACTAGGCAGCACAGAGGGATATAGCTGCCCGACTCTCAACAGTGAGTCTGGTTTGCTTGGAATCACTGGGTGCTGACACTCCTCAGATAGAATGTCCATCACTTGAGGGACTTCTCTAACTTCTCAACATATCTTACTCCCTTTATCTCTGTTTCACTTTTTTTCCTTTCCGAACAGCGAGCAGAGGCGTCCTAACTCCCTTCTGTCCCCAATCCCTTGCCCTGACCGATCGTATTGTTAGCACGTTGACTCGATCTGCCAGGCTCCCTAGAGTGCCGTCCACTCGAGCGTGAGGAGCTTCCACTGTTCCTTAACAACCGGGTGAGAGAAGAGAAAAAAAGACCAAGGGGTGGGGTGGGTAAGGGGAATCGATGCCTCCCTCACACCCCGGCAAGTCGGCTAAACCGCTCAGTGACCCGGCGAACGACCGTCCGAGGGGTGCAGCGAAGGGTGGCGGAGGGTGGCGGAGGGATCCGTCGCCCCGGACTTGGCAGGAGTGAGAAAGACGAGCGAGGGAGGGCTAAAAAATAAACAAGCCACGGGTAAAGAGGGTAAAAGGACACAGGGAAGTGGGGAGGCTATGCAGTGATGGAAGACGACCACTAGGTGACACCAAGAATGCAGGGATTTTATTGATTTATTTAAGCAATCAGAGGCTAAAGAAAACTCGGACAGTCTAAGTCCAGAGGCCACATCCAGTTTTAACCACAGGTAAAGAGAAACGGAGGAGGATGAAGTGTAGCATCGTTGACACTTCCCGATAGCTATTTATAGCACACCAAAGAGCTGAAGAAATAAATAAATAATAAAGATTTAAACATTTAATAAAATGGAAAAACCTAGAAAAAAAAAACCCTGGGAAAAGCAATAAATAAAATAATAAAATAAAGATGTATGAAATAATATTTATTAAAATAAAAAACACCACAGCTGAAAAAAGAAAGGAAAAAAAATACACCACAGAAATGAATAAATGAATGAAAACACACACACACACATATATAATAAAGTTAAACTAAATAAAAAGAAAAAAAGTCAACAAACTCTCTGAAACCCCCGCATCATGACAACTGTTTAGCATCTTCATCCTCCTTTCTGTCCCCCTTTTCCTTTCTCTTTTAAATCCTTGCGATAAGCAATGACTTTAGGGAAGACCCCACGTGAAAGGGGTGTTAAAGAAACTACAAGGTCTTGGTGCCAAAGCCAAATGAAGTCTTAACCCCAGATGAAATCGAGCAGTGGAGGATGAAGTGTGCACCCATGTCCTGTAGAGTCCTGAAGCATCTCCTCCGTTCATACCGGACCCGAGCATCTAAACACACGCTGCCTTCAGCCAGCGGCCGAGATTAGACGCCATACGCACTCATCTGATTATTGGCTGCACTTAAGTGGAGTGTTCCAAGCGTATAATTACCTCCCGAGCGCCGGGGCCCTGAAGTACGTTCACTGGGAGAGGCGCTGTGCATTAATGAGACACCGAGGCCACTCCAGCAGTCGGAGAGAAGCCGGCTCTCACCACCCCTTCGCCCTCTTTTGTGGTTTAATCCCGTTGCCATGGGTAGTAATTGAAGGAAATTTGGGACCTGGTCTTGGAAATGTTATGCTACAGTCTGTAATTTTAATGCTTTATAGGGACACTATATACAGACACGAAGTGCAGACAGAAGGTTTAAAAAGGAAACACATATTCTTCTGGGTTTTTTTATTGAAGTGCTTAAATCAGCAAAATCTAACATTTATCTGGTTATAATATTTATATTCTATGCATAAAATATTGCATTGGATTTGCAAATATTGCAATTGGATGCATTTTGACACATTTCCAACCCAGTCTGGTCGTAATACATTATATAAACAATATATATACATATATATAATGTTCCCTCCCAATCTGATCATAATTTTATAGATTTTTTATATATGTATTTACTAGATTATTTTTTTTGCTTTTTTTCTACACATTCTCCTCCTAATCTGATATGATTTATTTCAACGTTTTTCTACAAATTTTCATGCCATCATATCTCACTTCTACTGCACTTCTACTGCCTCCTGTACACATGCATTACCGCTTCTTTTCACCGTACAGCACCAGACGTTTTGATAGGCACTGATCATGGTCATACCACGGTCGGCCAGCAGAGATCGTAACTGCAGCAGTTATGAGAAGTAAGGAGTAATGAGAAAGCCAGTAATTGTCTGTTCTGGCCAGGCAGAATTTTTCGGGCCTCTTCCGAGTGAATCGAGTTGTGAAATTAGCTTTAACATGCTACAGGTGTTTCCCCGACAGATGTGCTAACCGCTAATATGTTTATGGATACACTATGCAGATGTGTGTTGATACATGATTTATTCAACTACTATTATTCTTTATGTACATGACTAAGTATATCATCGATCGACACTTAAAGACCTCAGAACTGTTGTTTTTAACCTGTTTTTTATTGGGGAATTTTACTTCACATGTGACTCTATTTGCCCCCGATCATCCCCCGTAGGAAGTGCACAACGTTCCCGGGGTCGGCGTTCTCATCTCTGCCTGGAACACGAAGCGAAGACCAGGTTAACCCGAACAAATTAAACTCTGCTATTTATGCAGAGCGCCTCGACGTTAAAACCGGTCCCCTCCCTCGCCTCGCCTCGCCTCGCCTCGCCATGGAACGACTCGTTTTGTTCCCGTGCAGAAAGCAATCCATTAGTGTCAGATTTGCCAGAGATTTGAAGCACACACCTGTCTGTTAATGCTAGCGCTGGAGCCCGGCTTATCCCGAATTAAACTCAGGAATGAAATGTTTACGGAGTAAAGACATTTGGTTAACACGGATTCTCAGATAAGCACGGTTAGGCGTGAGGAGGGATTATTTTGTGGACAATTTTTTGCACCCTCTTTTGTGGTTTAATCCGTTGCCATGGTAATAACAGAACAAAATTCTGGACCTGGTCTAGGAACTGTGATGCGACAGCAATATAAGTGCTTTATAGGGACGCTATACACGGACATGATGCATGATTTAAAATGAGACATTAAGGCCATTTAATGAGAAAAATATTTGTATTATGTATTTAAAACATTTTTGGCTAATTTTCCTATCAAACTGGTCGATACTGGTCGTGTCCCGTGAGGAAGGGCCCATCCAACAACTGCTCAGCTTATTTTATGGTTTTTAATTATTAGCCGGTATGACTGATCTGTTCAGCAGAAACTTTTTATTATTATTTCTTTAAATATTTCGGGGTCGCCACACTTGGAATATTTATTGATTTATTTGAAGGTATTTGCAAAGGAGCACTGTCTGATTCTATCTAGTGCTGCTTTATTCTTATAGTTGTATATATAAATATATTGACATATTTTTTTCTCTTGTGAGCAGTTTTAATAGTCTTAATGTTGTTTTAATGTTCTTGGTTATAAAGTTCTCTTTAAAGTGACAGTGGTGACCTAGGGGGTCGAGCTTTGGGCCATCAATAAAACGTCTAAGAGTTCGAATCCCAGCTATGTCATGCAGCCACCGTTGTGCCTTAACACCTCTGACCTCTGCTTTCTTTAGTAAGTTAACATCATGTTTTACACACTGGGTTACATTTATTACAGGAAGCGAATCTGGTGACATTCTATTGTACTTGAATTGAAACAAGTATCGTGAGATTTATATCCACTCGTCCGGTTTGCACTGCACAGGAGAGACCCCGCCCACCCTCTGTTACAGCAACTAAGTAACGTTCACTCTGAGTACATTTTACATGAGTTACTTTTACTTGAGTAGAATTTAAGACTAGTAACTTTACTTGTACTTGAGTGCAAATTAATTACTTTGACTTAGGTTTAGGGTTACAGAGATATGTGTGCGTGTGTGTGTGTGTGTGTGTGTGTGTGTGTGTGTGGGAAGGGGGGGCTGGAGGGGATAAGGCAGGACAGAAGTGTTGCTGATAAGATCAAAAGGACCGGGAAGGCCAGGCCAGATGATGCACCCTCCTCTGGCACATTACGGCAATGAGATTTAGGTCTGATTGTTCATCCTAACACAAAGGGGATCAAACCCTGAGTGAGCAGGGCTCGCTCAGCTCATCTCCACTCAGATTAATTAGGGCCTGGTGTAACGCAGCCCTAGATTTAGGAGGGGATGAGAGGGTTATGCTTGCTCCTGGCCTGTTCTGACTGCTAAGCTAAGCTCTAAACCAGGGGTGCCCAAATAATTCCTTATAAGGGGCTGAAAGATTAAATTAAATTTCATTAAATTCAACTACATTATTGTTAAATTAAACTCTGTTTATATTCCACCAGCTTTAGAAAGCAATTGTTTTTATTTTGACCTTAAACCGGCCTGTTCTGGCTGTTGCAGAGGTTGGATTTGGTCGACCGCGGAGGTCAGTATGACCATTGATGGTAATGGGACATTACGTTCTCCATGATCAATGCCAATAGTCATTTAAAAAACATCCAATGTCAGATAATTAACAACTTCAAGAACGACTCATATGTATGTAAGTGACTGGTCATTTATTCTCAATTTTACGTCCCGATCCTTTCAATGTCCGCAAACCAGACCTGCCTCTGTGTTCACCAGATGCCCCATCTAAATGACAAAAAATAAACATTTCTGTCCCATCGTATGCCAATCCAGCCCCTACTGGGTCGTATCCCCCCCAAGGTTTACCAGCCATAACACAATCCAGTTCCGTGAAAAGAAACGTAAGGCGACTCGATCGGGTCAGCCGCTACGCCGCTCCCGTCGGGGTCGATCTGTAAAGTGGACGTTTTAACAGCGGTCCCTAGAACTTTCAATGGATTTTCAGAACGTTCGAGGAACACTGGCTCGTTGTTGAACTGGTGGTGGTGGTGGTGGGGAAGGGAGGGGGGTTCAAATTTCACTCTCGGCAAAGGAAAAAGGAAAACTGTTACCCCGCCGGCTATTTAAATCCACGATTACTGTCGGGACAATTGCGGAGTGCTTGTAATGAAAACGCGACAAATCACCGCTGGCGGAGACGTCCGGCCTCCTCTGACGTTTCGGATCGGAGCACGTGCGGGGTCTTTTATTTTCCATGCTGCTGTAGTACTTAAGTGTCGTGTTAAACCCGAGGCGAAGGAGAGGGAATTTTTAGTGTATTTTCCTCGTCGAAGCCCATCTCTTATCAGCGCATAAACTCTAACAGAATGCGGACTCGAGTTTCCCCTCGCCGCCGACGCCGGGTTTGCTCCTTTGTCTGCCTCGACAATGGTTTCCACATACCCCCACAGCTTGAGTTTCTTTCTTCTTTATTAACGGGCATTTCACTCGTTACGTTGAACGATGCCCTGAAGCGGCTCTTTCTGGGCAAGAAGTGTAAAATATTGTACTCGAGTCCTATAACAAAGTTCAATACTTTACTAGTACCAGTAGTTGTCTCAAGTTAAAAGTAACTCATGAATGTACTTAATGTACATTAATGCACATATAATAAAAATGCAGTGTTCTCTATATTTACTTTGACATTGATTTGATTTCAGACATGATGAACCAGAGACTTTATATTTATTATTGAGTGTTTGTTATAATAACGAGAGATTACTTTATCAAACCTTTGTCGAGCTCTACAGTACAGAGTGACATGCACAAACTCCTCTTAAATCTCTACTGCACAAAAAGAAGCCTTGCATTTCCCACATCCAGAAGTGGCGTCGACTTCTCTGGGCTCGGAGGCATCTAGGTTGGACCGTCACACAGTGGAAACAGATATTGTGTGGTGAAAAAAACAGAAAAACTATTTTTGGATTGTGGTGCAGGTCTGAAATGCAGGAGGGGCTATTGTGAAACCAGTAAAAAAATCCTAATCAACTGTTGTATCGATTGCCATACATTCATTGTGCTGCTGGATCCTGACCAGCACTCGTTCAGAGACTATAATAGACTGGTTTGCATTGCAAGGTGTCTTTAAGATGTGCGAGTTGACCTCTGCTGCCCTGAAATCTTCCAGGAGGTCAAACCAAGACAGTTTGGCTGATATGAAAGGATAAGACGACCGCCAAAAAAAGTCAGAACGTGTGACTGAAGATGAGGAATGTAGATGCAACATGTTTAAAAGGAAAACTACATGGACTACATGGGCTACATGGAAGACTCTTATACTCTTTTACTCTGTTATTGTAATTATCATTATAATTATTATAAAGGCAAAACAGACATGTTTAAAGAAAAAAAATATTTTAATAAAAGATCCCCAATATACCTTTCATGACACAAAACTCCCTATTTATCCTGGCTTGTGACTGGCCCTACAACACTCTGGTTTGCGCATCCTAGTGTCTAGGTACTTGTAGAACGATTCAGTGTCTTCGATTAACCTGAATAATCAATTGAGCCATCGAGTTGCTCCTAGCATGATTGGGGTTTGAGCCACCAACCCATTTTGGGACCAAAACCTTGCTAGCAAAAAGTTTGAAATGAATGTTATTTTGATTACATTCAGTATCTAATATTAAATATGCATGAACCCATCACAGAAATTGATTCAAAAAGAGAATGACTCATGATCCATGACTCAGATCTGAAACAGAATGATTCAGCAAAATCAGTCAGAAGTCCAAAAGGTCTAAATGTTTCATCAGCAGTCGAATAAGCAGTTACAGTGTCGGTGATTTCTCTTTTATGTATGTGAAGAGAATAAATGCCAAGATAAGAGGAGCGTCGGACTGCCTTCTGCCTTCCAGTGGGTCGATGTGAACACACTTGAATCTTAACTAAATGAACAGCAGCCGAATCATCCTTCGAAAAGCTGGCTCCCCCTGAGCCAGAGCGTCTCCTATTATTCACTAGAAACATGAAGAGCAACCCTGAAATCACCAAGCCACTTCGTATCGCCCGACCGGGTGTAGCACACCATGTCCAAGCTACTTTTTCTCAGGCCCCGCCCCCTCCGACGTCCTTGAGATCGCAAAAATCAAACTGCCGAAACGATTTCCATTCTTCCACAGTCTAAACATTACCTGATAAAGGTAATTACCTGGAAGTCTCAATCACCTAGGCCATTATCAGCCGAGGAAGTCAGAGCGCTGCCAGGCCTTTCCAAAAGAAAAGGAAAAAAGAGAGAAGGGAAATGCCCCTCCCTCCAACACACACACACACACACACACACACACACACACACACACACACACACACACACACACTGCTCAACTTCATTTCCTCTATTAATACACCTCCGTTCCTGCATTTAAGACAATAAGGGCAATTTAATATGACTAATGATGTGATTGGTGATTGCAATCGTAGTTTGATACAACAGCAGCATCTAAGAAAGGCTGAGAGTCTTTGATGAGCGAAGATCTCCAGAGGATCTCCAGATTGTTCCCAAACGTGTGAGAAAAGGATTGAATGGATTTGCACCTTTCTCCCTCTACAGTGCATAATAAACAAACAATTCAAAGAACACCAAGAACCGCTGCTTGACAATATCTGAACCACATGAGCGAGGGATTACTTTGTCGAGCACCTAAATGCAGAGTTACATGCGCAAATGCTACTTAAAACTTTACTGTGCAAAAAGAAGCCATATGTTAACCACGTCCAGAAGCGGCGTCGACTTCTCTGGGCTCTGAGGCATCTTGGCCGGACCGTCACACAGTGGAAACATGTAACATGTATTTTTCAAGGAGGTTGGGGGCGTAGGCTTGGGGTGCTCCAAACCAAAGCCGAAATAGAACAAGCTGTAATTGGAAATAATGTCTTTGCTCCAGAAGGGAAAAGTGTATTACATCTCATCAGCACAACAACAAAAACTTCTATGATGACCCTGTCGGGGGCAAAACATGAGATTATCACCCGGGACCTCATGGCTTGGCTTCACAATACACAATCTTGACCAAGAAGCACACCAACAAAGCACCCCCCCACCTCCAGATGTCCACAGATTTAAATTACGTCCAATATATTATTTGACAATTAATTTATCTCAAAGTAATTTATTTAACAATCATTAAATCATAAAAATTACTTCGTAATATGACATGTACGATGATTGAATTGTCGAACCTCCATAGTAAACCCAATTGGAGAACCAAACAAAAGGAGGAAAAAAGCAACAAACAAGCGGTGGCCAAAATAACATCAGTAATGGAAGCGGATCTAAAGAGGTTAGGTGAGAACAGTAAAAGGATTAGGAAATATTAAAGAACCCCTGATTTACACATCCAGTCATGCAGGAAAACATGTAAACAAGTACAGCCAGGGTTGCCAGATTGCAGTAGTTTCCAGCAAAAAAATTTTTTCCAATCCGACAAAATGCATGAAAAACCACCCAATCTGGCAACACAGTACGCAGACGCGTCATATTACAAAGTTCTCTTTATGATTTGATAATTGCTAATTGCTTTTAAATAAATTATTATTAATACATTAAATATTTTACAAACCGCTGGTAAAAGCAATGTAATAGGCAAAAACGACGGTGTGTCCATATATTTTTGGCCAATATGGCAGGTTTTGAAAGAGTGGAAGGAAAATCTGGCAACCTGTCAGCCATCCTCTCATCCTAAAATATTAAAGCAATACTTTACATTATTTTAACGCCGTTCGATCCTATGATTCAGTGTCACCCGACTGCAGAAATGCGCCGCATCTTTGGTTTTATGATCTCGCGGTTTTATTTGAAGTTTTGGGGTGGGGGTGAGGGGGGTGGTGTAATAAAATCTTATCTCTAGCTTTCACTGCAGACATCTTGGCTTTTAACCGCCGTCTCCAGGGCACTTTAAGTGTCTGTTTGTGTCCCCGGTTTCTGAACGTGAGACCTTATTTGCTTAGCATGAGAACAAATCAATAAAAGGCCAAATACTGGGAGGAGGATCTCTGATGGGATCAGAAGTTGTCGGACGCAAAGAAAACATATGGAGGGTGCGAAGGGGGTAGTGTCAGATGGGGCGAACGTGTCCATCTCATGAGCGGTGACGTGGCAGTCGGATCTCAGATGCATGGTGGAATTCTTTTTCCACAGTGGAAGCCACTCCAGCTCACTCTGTAGCTTCCACTACAACTTGAGACTCAACTGGAGCAACTCACGTAACTGGAGCATTGACCGTTTCCCTCATTAATGAGCATAACTGAGATCTTATTCATATCCAGCCAGGTTGTGGACTTCCCCCGATTAACCACGTGCAGAACAAAAATCATTAAAAAACAACTCAACACTAAATCATAAAATATCAATGGAACAGAAAACCTTAAAATAATCAGCCAAAATTGACTTAAATCTAAACTTATCAGGTAATTATAATGCAAGGGCAGTACGGTGGCTAAGTGTGTAGCACTGTCGCCTCACAGCACGGATCAGTGCATCGTGGAGCCGGTCCCAAGCCCGGATAAATAGGAGGGTTTTAAAAAAAACAACAACAATATAAGTAAGTGGAAAAATAAAATTTTATATCTTCAAAAATTAAATATATCATATTAAAAATCAATCAAGTTATCACTTCCAATAATGGTTTTATTAGGAACCAAAGTAATAAATATCTCATATTTTATTCTCATATGAATATTTTTATGATTCATTTATTATGAAATATTTCATTTTTATGGTTTTTCTATGTAAAAATAACCAAATAAACTTCAAAATATGTGGTATTTAAATTCAGGAAAGTGCGCCTCGAATATTAACGCACTTCTCAAAACGATTAGCCCTAGCTAGCGTTCGATTGCTGTCGGGAATCTTTCACTTGGTGATCCGCTTCCTGTTTGTCTAAACCGGCGAGGGGAAACGAGCCCCGAAGTTATGAGCCGAATACCTGCGCGTCCACGGCATTGTGAAACACAAAGAGAACTCTCAGCCTAATCAGTTTACTGTTACGGCAGCTAATTAGAATCTGTGCTTGGCTAATGACGTGTTGACGAACGTGGAGGATAAGGAATTGGAGCGCGCAGACGACAGGAGTTTACCGTTCTCGTCTCTGGCTTATCTGCTACTGCGGGACAAAGGGTAATTAGAAATTGTTGTGTTTCGCTAAAGTAAATAAGGCCTGGCGAAGGGATGGGTTCCGGCTAAATGTCGTGGTGTGTTGGGAGTGAAAACCCCTCAGTGGAATTTGCTGGGAACAGTGACGTTTTCAGGAAGACCTGGAATGCGATGGTCCATCTTGGAATCCTCCGAGCCCAGAGAAGTCGACGCCGCTTCCGGATGTGGCTTCTGGGAGGGTGCTGGAGCCTATCCCAGGTCCCCAACGGGTGCACGCGGTAACACCCTGAATGGGGCGCCAGTCCATCGCAGGTACCTACAGGACAATTATGTGTCTCCAATCAACCTGGTAGCATGTCTTTGGACTGTGGGATGAAACCGGAGTACCCGGAGCAAACAAACATGCAAACGTAGAGTTGTGCCAACCGCAGGGTAACATAAAAGCCCCCAGTACTCGCAATTCTGTGATGAATCCTTACGTTCGTTACATTTACTGCAGAGATCAAGGCAACAATGTACAGGCGCTAAATCTATGGCGCTATTTTAGTGAGCCGTCCACCGCGCAGCTCGATTTAGGGCGTGTTAGCGAGTCTTTGCAATCGTAACAACCTATTTATCCGGGCTTGGTACCGGCACTAAGACGCACTGACTTGTGCATCGTACTGGCTAGTGTGGCACCCAGCAGAACTCTCTACGCTGGGCTGTTCCCTCAGTATGAATCCATTCGTATCTATTTCAGAGTATTTTTAATTCTATCATGAGGCGTGTGTTTGTTGACATCTCCACAGGTCAGCTGTCGTCTCCCCTCCACTCCGACCAAATCACTGTTTCCTCCCCCAGGCCGGGTGGCATCTGCCCAACAAACCACAACTCATCATCAAAGCCAGAGGAAGTGCTTTATTCCACTGAAGGCCCCATTAAGGCTGAAGTGGAACACCCCGCTCCCACCCCACCCACATTTTATTGGCTTTTTAGCCTTTTTGACAGCGGCTTCCATTAGCACTGATGGCACTCCATAGTCTGGCTCCCGAGCTCTTCACGGTGCGAGTAATGAAACCAGCCGCTGCTAAAGGAGTCCAAGTTATATCAGGAGAAGGTCGGCACACACAC
>JAYDZG010000022.1:8674200-8686830 GCA_034509265.1 Microcambeva bendego
CTTTGCTGACCAGCTTTTTGTTTTGTGCCAGTTTGAAGTATTTCCAAACTTCTGATGCTTTGGGTCATGATTAACTTGTAGCTTTTTTAAAGTTCTTCACATTCTCTGACTTAAACACATCTTATGCTTTAACTCTACGCTAGTTTCGAACCCGTCACCTTTCCGCCCACAAGGGTTTCTTAAGACACTCGGCCCCACACAATCACAATGGTGAACTGGCAGCTGGTGTGACAGTCGGTGTAAATAAATGAACGTAGAAAATTTACATCCATTAAAACGTCTCCTCTGTGGCGCCGGTGTACGTCAGAGCGCTCTGGCGCGTTCATCTAATCTTCTCAAAAATCCCCCTCAACCTCCCGAGCTGCCCGATCAATAAACTTGTTTTAGGCAAAGCTTTCCTCGCGACTCCAGCATTAACCCTCCATTAACTATTACAGAAGCCGTTAAACGTCTCGGTCAATAATGCTAATCGGAAAAACCCCGAACAAGCTGTTAAGAAATGTGTATTTGTACAGTGTTAGGGTAAAGTGGCGATCTTTATCATGGGCTATTATGATCTCCAAATAAAAACATCAATAACAAGAAGGATGGAGCGAGATTCAGAGTTATGTCGTTGGAGCAAAGTTCTGCGTGAGATTTTTTCACCATCGCCACGTTTCAGGACGTCGAAATCCAAGTGACAGAGGAGACCGGTGCGTGACTTTAAGCCCACCCTGTAATTTCACGCGATATCAGATAAATTGTGTGTATAATTGAGCATTGCATTACTGCCGGTTTCAGGCACTTAGGCGGGAAACCTTTCAGGGTCGACACTAATCTCCATTATGCGACGCCATGACTTTTTTCAGGAAAAAAAAACATTACTTAGGCTTTCGCCAGAAGGAAACGAGTCGAAATGTTCACCAAGGATCCGTCATATAAGCAAGCGGAGGCTCAGGACGAGTAAATAAGGTAAAGAAGCGAGTCTCAGATTGCGATGATGAGTTCGGGCATGTTTCCTCTTCAATACAACAGGACAGATTGGAAAGCAGCCGATTGACGCAGATTTGGCATGAACAGTCGATCAGACTGGATGCTAAGTTTTAGTGTTAGGGTCGTCCGAGATAAGGATTAGCACGGAAACAGCAAGACAGTAGAAAGAAACTTGAAAGAGCAGAAGAGGCCATCTGATTTCTGGTTTTTGTATTAAATCTGGAATTTCTTTCATCGTTTGAGTGAAAATATCCCAATCGGAAACACACAAATAAAACTAAAATGATTCTATAATGTACATAATAGAAATAAAATTGGAGGCGGCCGTGGCCTGGTGGTTAGAGAACCAAACTTGTGATCAGAAGGTGGCCGGTGATTCGACTGAAGTGCCCTTGAGCAAGGCACCTAACGCAGGCACCGTGACCAGGGCTGCCCACGTGTGCTCACTGCCTCCCAGTCCGTGTCCTCCAAGCCGGCTTTTCGGCACGCCAAGAAAAAAAAAAAAAAATTCGGTCAGACCCCCGTACGGAGAAGTTTTAATTAAGACAAAAATCGCTCAGTTTAGCCTGTCAGCTTTTCATTGTGCGCGTGAGTTTTCCATCACGGTTCAAAGGCACGCTCGCAAAAAAACGGTCACTGAAAAATCCGAGCCCAATTACGACGTCAGCCCGTCGCGCAAATTGCCTTCGCCGAGGGGCTCGGTGACAGGTGCATTGTGGGAGAATTGATCCTCACCGAGGGATAAATGAATCGTCATTATGCGTCCGTTTATTCCGCCGCGGAGCTGGATGTCGTCCGGGTTCGCCCCGAGACGGACCCGGAACGAAGGGCGCGAAGCACCGACTTGAACCTAGAAAGAGGAATCAATCCACTTCACGGGTCAAGAATCGACTCTTCCAAGGGTCGCGCTCTACCATAGAGGGTCAAGAGAGTAACAGGACAGGCGCGAAGAAGGCTAATAAGAACGGCACAGAAAAAACATTTTAGGTGCGTTTAAAAAGAAGAAATTTCAATTCGAGTTTATTCGTCGTCACTTGTTCGGATGACACGGACGTGCTCAGATCAACAGTACTGTGCATCACAGAGTCCATTAAGATGATTAAAAGAAAAAAACTTTCAGGGATTACACGGAATGAAACCCACTTGACTTGAGGATTAAAAGGAGATGAAGGGGGGGGGGCGGGTGGACGAGGAGGTGAGACCATGAAGAGGAGAGTCCCAGGTGTGTTAGTTGACAGATAAGGCATGTAGAATTGTGGTGTGACTCATTTACAGTCACACGCCGAGCTAAACTCATCATCTGTAATGGCAAGCTGCTACGATTGAAATATTTTCCTGTTTAACTAAATTCCACCGACTGTGGAGTTGATAACGAAATTTGGAGCAATCTCTACAGTTCTGGCAACACAATTAAAATACATTCTCATTTCTACATGGAACATGGCCTGTTCGGGGTGGGTGTGTGTGTGTGTGTGTTGATTGTGTGTGTTATGGGTTGTTTGGGGTATATAAAGATAATGTAAAGATAATGCTGCATCAATATAATTAGAATTCGAGAATATGTTGGAGGGGGAATGCCCCCAATGCTCTCAATTTCTATTACTATTGATGCTGCTTACATTATCTTTATATAATTTATATTACAATCAATGTGGAAATTAAATACATATTATTTTTTAACCTAATTATTATTACATATTTTTATAATTAAAAAACTGGCAACCTCTAGTGACCCATCAATTTGGAATCGACTGAAGTAACAATAGTGAGCTAGACCCCGTCAAACCGGACCTCAGAAACCTTTGCAAGTGGAGCCTATAAGGGCTAAAAATAGCCAAAGAGTGAGGCACTCTTTTCCGAAATTAGAATTCCAAAAAGCTCCCGGAGGCTCAAACAAACACATCAGAGATCTCAGGATTAGTCATTTTAACCACTAAATTATTACAAAAGTGACATTTTGCTCCCAGGTTGCGGACTCTGTCCTCAACGGGCCGTCCTCGAAAAGAGGAAAGATGACACTGAGGCTGCTCCAAACACAAGAGCTGGTGAACACCACGTCCCGAAAGACGTAGGCCCCTGGCGCCCGGCTGCATTCAGGGGCAAAACATTCGGACGATTGTTGCATCGTTTAAATAGGTCAGAAGTACCAGCGGCCTCCACCAGATAATGAACTGAAGAGAGATGCAGGTCTTTCAGGCCTCTGACAAAAGTCTCGCGGCTGTTTTTTTTTTTTTTTTAATCTGGCTCTGAAACCCGATCGGGACGAGGACAGTCTCAAAGAGCCGGTGAAGTCAACTCGAGTCCTTTAGAGCTAGACCGCATGTTTAAAGCAAGAGAGAAAAATCAAAAGTGCATCTTGCACTTTCACTTTTATTTGATTGCAGACAGGATCTCCGTTAACTTTTCTGCATTCATGCCGCATCACAGGATGGCACTGACACGCCCCATACCCCGACAAATCTTGACTTTTAGACTTGTTCCTTATAAGAGTCTGACCACGATACATGACTGTCCATCCGAGATGTCTCTGAGCCCAGAGAAGTCAATTCTGGGCGTGGTTAACACAAGTTCTTTTTCGCAGAGTAAGGTATTTTGCTAATCCTCCTGATGCTTTGAATTGCTTAATGATATTTTGCACCATAGAGGGAGAAATATGCAAGTCCGCTTTAATATTTCTTTGATTTTCTCACACATTCGTCGACAAACTGGAGATCATCTGGAGATCTTCACTCTGCCTCCATGATCCCAATCACGTGTTTGTGAAACATGAACACTGTCTAAGGAACACTGTGAACAATTTTTCCTGTTTTGTATATATATGGTTGTATATTCCGAGAGTGAAAATCTGTGATTAAGAATATTAATAACTGTCCTACTAACCCTCGGGCCACGGAGTCTCACAACCGATATCACTTAGCGAACAGGAGAAAGCCCAGGACGTCAGGTCCACTTAATTAGAAACACAATAACCCAGCGGTGACAAAAGTCCAAGGTCTCCTACTGTGGAGGTTTAGTCAACGTGATGATTGAACATCGGAGTGTGGAGTGATATCGGTGTCGGGCCACGAACGGAGCCATCTCTAACAACGCCAGTGAAAGAGCAGATCTCAAAGCGAGCTCACTGCTAAGTGACCTTGAGACAGGAACGTCTGATTTGTAATGGTTCGAGACGTCCTTATGATTTACAGTATCGGCTGCACCTTTAAGCGGCAACAGTCGGCATCGTAGTCGTGGCAACTAACACGATCTTCGCCGAGAAGCCAAGTAACTTCAGCTGCGTCCGAAACTGCACCCTGTTCACCATATAGTGCACTAATTGGGGGTTCAGCCATTTTGCTTAAGCATCCCAAAACCAACCCCGATCGACCCGATTTAACCCGAAACCCGACAGCTGAAAGGCGGGGTGTGGTCGCCCTCGACGGGACCTGTCCACGCTGTCTATTAACGGGTCCTGGGAGGGAACGGCGACAGGGAATTATTACTGAGTAATGCAGTCAACCTGGTCCTCAGCGCTGTGTTTGAATTTTTTTAACTTATGTTAGCATCATAATAACATAAGACGAGTCTCTATATTGTCTTAACAATACTTACGTGTGACAATTATAAATATATAGAATTTTTAATCAGAACTGATCGCTGAACTGCTCACAGACTGCATTATTGTATTACATTTAAATTATTTTTTATTAATATTCTTCTTATTATTATTATTCTTATTATTCTTCTTCTTCTTCTTCTTATTATTATTATTATTTAACCTGTAGTCTAGAGGTTGAGGTACTGAACTAGTAATGCGAAGGTCACTCATGCCAGGTTGCTGCGGTTGGGCCCTTGAGCGAGGCCCTTAACTGTAATAGCTCAGACTAGATACTGTAACTGTTCTGTACGTTGCTTTGGATAACGGCACCTGCAAATAAATTTTGCAAGTAAATATTACTGCTATTATTTTCATTATTCAATCATTACTGTTACTAGTAGTAGTATTTATAAATATTATTATTTAATTATTACTATTATTATTAGTGTTTAACATTGTCGTGCTGTTATCGACGTGAAAAAGACAAGCGGCCCATTCAGTAACCCTGACTGTAAAGCACCGACCGTCACATTCTCCTCGCACAAGGTAAGTCAATCTTCTCATGAGGACCGTCCATTGATGCTAAAGAGGCAACCTACTTAATTCTCCCCCTCCGTCTCCCAGCCCCAGCCGTGTGGAAATGCCAAACAGACAGCGCTCATTTAAACAACAAAGCCCAGCGGAGCCACATTCAGACCCGGCCGTCCTCTTTCAGAGGCAGATTCTAAAGCCACTTTCTGTCGCCCCCGTCTCAGTTACCCCCCTGGTCTTTAGCAGGCCAGAAAACCGAGTCCACACAAAAAGTTGAGCCAGTGAATGGGGTGGCCTCTCGTTGTAGGGACAGAGGGGGGGAAACGATGGGGCTGGTACACCTGAGTGGTGCGGTGAGGAAAATGGTTAAAGAGGAGGAGAAACATCAAACAGGTGCGTGATGGCCATTGTCCCGGCGTTTATGAAAGATTCTTTGATAAGAGTCGAGGTGCGGCACGGGCCGCGCCGATTTCGGGCGAACTTCTAGGGTTCGCTTTTTCGCGGCTGGCGGGCGAAGACTTGTGTTCCGCCGAGTCGACACGGCTAACAAAACCGTCCGTGTGTTTGTTGTTCAAGGTAAGCCAAACTGATTTAGCTCTCCGGCTCAAGTGGGCCAGTTAAGTCAGTCGAGGCAGACAGATGAGGTTACAGGTGCTTTTTACTTTACCCGTTTGCTTTTTTTTTGGACGGGTAACGACAATATAACGTGATTTTGCTGTGTTTTGTTTCAACTGAAGGGAGTTTTAATGGGAAATAATCTTTTATTAATATTTTTATTCAGTTTTGCTTAAGATTCAAGTCATCATTGTAAATGTCGGAAGGTAGTGATAATATAAGAATTGTCGTTCTTGACCTCTGTTTCGGGTGAATACTCCATAGGCGCGTGTTAAATGATTAGGTGTAGACTCGAGGTTCAGAGGTTACATACACTCGTCCGGGTCACTCACCAGTCTGGGGATTGTTATGAACGCTGCGTCTTTTAACGACGACTTGCTTTAGTTTTTCTTTGACTAATTAACTGGAACGTACACGAACCTGTTGGGTCAAAAATATATGAAAGTTATGACTTACAGCTGGGGACTTACTCTAAATCAAAAAAGTATTATTATTATTATTATTATTATTATTATTACTATTATTACTATTATTATTATTAATATTACTATTTTTATTTTACTTCTAACATTATTATTGAATTATTATCATAATAATTATCATTATTATTTTATTAGAACTACTATTATTTAGTTTTTATTATGTAATTATTATTTTAAATTATTTTGTAATTATTATTTTTATAATCTTGATAGTATTTTTATTTACTTATGATTAACAGTATTATAAGTAGTAGTGTTCATAATATTAATTATTATTTTTTACTTACGATTATTATTTTTTAATTATTATTACTGCTATTATTGCTATTTTCTCTTTATTATTATATTATAATGTAATTACTATTGTTGTTACTAATCTAAAACTTATTGTAACTGTTTTTAGTAGTATTGTTATTATTATCCTTTTAATTTTGTTGTTTTTTTCTATTTTCCACATACTCTCATCTTTTTCTAATTTGGATTTAGCATTGGACAAAAAACAAAACAGGAAAAAGCTTTTCACTGAGGGTTAAAATCACATTATGGAGATACGCAGGGTCAGCACGGTGCCCCCTCACAGCAAGACGGCCCTGGGTCGGATGCCCATGTGGACTAGAAATTGCATGTTCTCCCCCGCATCTGCGTGGGTTTCCTCCAGGGTCTCTGTTTTTCCTGACCACCATTGCTTCTTTATTATATAATAATAAAGTATTACTAATAGTGAAACAAAAATAATAGTAAGAGTTACCGTAAAGTAATTAACATCATCAATTTTCTGCCATCACACCAGCGCCGAGAGTCTGAACACCCCGGTTCGAAATTAGGCATTGCCACCAGTCAGTCAAGCCTGGATAAATTGGAGGACTGTGATCGGAAGGGCATCCGATGTTTTAAAAGAACGATGCGATATAATAATGTGGATTACGATTTGCTGTGGCGACACCTGATGGCTGAATAGAATTCATATCTATTATCCGTCTGCCTGTCAGTGTATGTGTATCTGTATCTATCTATTTATCTGTCTGTCTGTCTGTCTGTCTGTATGTGTATCTATCTATTTATCTGTCTGTCTGTATGTGTATCTATCTATTTAACTGTCTGTCTGTTGGTTTCACAACATCTTTGAAACGTGGTGACTGGTAACTTTTTCTGATTTGGGGTTGCAGTGTCGTTGTCTTTGATCCTTTATACCCAGTTTGGAGAGTACATGTTGAAATTTGTCATTTGGCTTGACTGGAAAACAAACACAGCACTAGCGTGTTCACGTCCACCATTATCATACAGTATAATGCAGATATATAAAGACGTTCACAGGTGGCTTATCTATCGATCCTCTGGGGTCCTACCTGTCTCACCAGGCCGAAACTCTTTTCTCTCAATTTTTGTCAATGGGCAGACAGTACTGAAAGACACCGCTATTGTACCCAGACGTCTATTCAGGCTGAGCCGTCTTTGCTGTATAAAGCCGATGCAGTGGAACGTCTACAATGAGGCCTACTGGCAATATATTTAGGTCACGGGTTTGATCGATCTGGGTCTTTGTGTGGAGACTGCGGATTCCTCCTACAGTCCAAAAACATGCAGCCAGGTTGATTAGTGACACTGAATTGGCCTATTGGTTAAGCCAGGTTGCTGCTGTTGGGCCCTTGTGCGAGGCCCTTAACCCTAATTGCCCAGACTGTATAGTATACTCTAAGTTGCTGGATAAACGAGTCTGCTAAATGCTGTAAATGTAGTCCCGGAGCGAGTCCAGGTAAATAAGGAGAGTTGTGTCTAGAAGGGCACCTGGTGTAAAAAAGTCAAGTCAGGTCAATTTATTTGTGTAGCACTTTTTACAACAGACATTTTCACAAAGAGTTTAGACAAAACGATGTGCTGTGGTGACCACACAGGTTCAACTTGCCCTTCCCTATTTATACATGTTTTGGACCGGCGCTACAGTACACCGGTTTGTGCTTCTTAGTGGCAAGGGACCTAATAAGACGAGTTATTGTCTCCGATTGACCCAACTGCATGTTTATGCACTATGGGAGGAAACAGGAGCGCCCGGAGGAAACCCAGACAGACACGAGGAGAACATACAAACACACAGATCTCTATTCCGGCTCAGGGGGAACATTTACATTGTAACTGACCGAATACATGACGCATCGACCTAATTTGCAGAGCATCATAAATGTTTTGGTTAAAAGTCTGAACGACGGACCGGAGCGCTCCCTTTCATGTCAAACCCCGCCAACTCTTCACGTCTCGTCTCTTTCCCGAGACTCAGGGCTTATTTGGGTAAATAAACGTCAAAGCGTTGACCCGCTTCACCTCTGTTTACAGAGCCGGCGCGGTATCGCCTGTCGTGGCGTCTTTATCTCATGCCGGGTTCACGAGCGGGCGAGTCTGAATGGGCTGAACGATCCGGCCCGCGCTCTGCATTAAAGAGGATAACCCAAACCCTCCTCGAAATAATTACACGCTTTACAGACTACTTAAAAATGCAAATCGGAGAGGCCACGCACCCTTCCCGAGCCCTTCGCAGAAGTAGCTTTTTCGTTGAAAGGTGAGGGACCGAATGCCACTCCGCGATAAGCCAAATTAACACAAGTGTGAGACGCATTATATAGGGTCATTACGATTTCGGTACACAATTTAGGCAGAGTACGAGTCAAAGGTTGTTTAAACATGACAATACAGCCGGTCCGTGTGGGTGCACTGTGACAAACATGATCATTAAAGAACCAAACAAAAAACACGACCGGAGAGAAAACCATAATTACCAGCACAATACGAAACCATTGAGAAATTACTCTTCTTCATGACTGACCTTTGGTCCATTATACTTCTATTTTGTATACTTCTGAATTTCAATCTAGTGGCTGAAATGTTTTGGGTATCTGAACTTTACTTGAGTATTTCCTTCACTTTTATGCTTTTACATTGACTGACTAGATTGCAAAAGAAAAATCTGTACCGTCTGTTTGCTACTTCAGTTTTAACTCAATAAATGTATTCAGAATTTAGAAAACTCATACACCATTGGGTTTGCAGTGGCATTAGTCCTCCGGTTAGGGGTTGGGTGCCTTGCTCAAGGATACTTCAGCCGTTATATGTCTGCTCCATGAATCAAACCGGCAACCTTCAAATCACAAGCCCGGTTCTCTAAGCACCAGGCCACGACTTTTTTTGTGCTTTATTTAGAGAAAGGATTACACCTTTGATGGAGGGGGGCAAATACTTTTTATAGTGCTTTATTCTTTTGTTAATTTATCATACATAATAGAGAACATAGAATGTATAATTACAGCCCTGAACAGTTTAATCTACGTAATTGTACGAAGCTTATTAAGCAAATTAATAACGTCAATTAAAAAGGACGAACTTACTAAATTGCTAGACTTAATTTGAATTATGGGCTTCTTCACTGACAGTGAAAACCCAAAAAGGTTTTTAATCATCCTGGTAATAAAGCAACATGACATGACTGTATTCCTGAGTTTCATATGGTGTGTTTCATCTGTTCAGAAGTCAAAATGTTTGTTTTTCCCATAAGAAATAATTTAAAGAGGATGAATCCGTGCTAGACCTCCCAACCACCATAACGTTTCTAATGTCTTAAATGCTCTTTCTGTTATAAATCCAAGTTTATTTACCCTTAAACTCTCAAACTATAGAGCAGAAATAAATAAATAAAATGTCTTCTCACGGTATATATGGAGTGTGTTCCGAATGCTAGTGAGCTGCCGTGCGAACTCACTGCCTACATAGGGAACTATCTAAGTAATGGAGGGTTTTAAAAGGATGTCGCCTTATAAAGCTGGTCATGAGCTACTTAGCTAACACAGTTATACCATTCAAACCAATGGGACGAAGTGACAAGGAGCTAGCATGTCAGTTAACGTCACCTTCCGGGTACCGAAAACGGATAGGTCGTCACTGACGGCTGAATTTGAGAATAGATGCACTCGTACTCGTTTATACTGAAACAATTAATTTCCCTTCGAACATATGTTGGTCCAAAGCCGTAACGTGTTCATACGTCGAGTCGAAACCAATCATTCGTAATACAAAATGTCCGTTTGGTTTTTCGGTGCTTCTGAGCAGAAACCTGAGCAGTCTTCTGTCTGTTGTGTTTTAGTGACATCCCAGCACATCCCAACACAGTTAAGGAGGCCAGACTTATTAGATCCGCACCGACGAGGCAGTCGAGGTAGCCAGGCGAGGAGCTCGGCGTACGGATGTAGACTTGTGCGCTGCCTAATTACAGGCATTATCTCATTTGCTTTTGTAAGACACTGTTGAGCCATCTTCCATTTATTTAATTATGCTTTTCACGTATTGGCAGGGACCATTTGGACCAAAAATCCACACACAAGGGGGGCAGGGAGGATGGATACAATCTGGGTTAAAAAAAAGGAATCCCCCCCATCCCCTACATTTTCCTGATGTAGAGCAATTTGTCAAATAATTAGGCGCGATAATTAAATTTTTTCTAAGCTTAAATCAGACGAACATGCTAAAAAGTCGCCGGTGCCGCCGGCCCGGTGTCTGCTCGCATTTTACTTGATGCTTTAAAAGAGGCTCCCGCTCTGCCTTCCCACTCCACTTAATCACCGCATTTGCATTTTATATTGGTAAATCAAATTAAGCACCCGTAGCTTTTAACTTGATTGGCTGCGGCCGGGGGGCTGCTCGCGCGGGACTTTTTTTTCCCGGCCGAAAATTAGACCAATTTTAATGTTCGCCGAGTGGAGCTCTTCGCATTCAGCAAATCACATTCACTCAGCTAATTAAAATGATTTTCCTCCCCTCAGTGTGTGTGTGTGTGTGTGTGTGTGTGTGTGTGTACGTACCTACACATATACGGTTTGATAGCTATGCACACCTGGTGCTGTCCATCTCCCCTTTCATGATTTTATGACACCAGGTTTGTGTTTTACCCCTGACCCGTATAGCTTCCCTCATAATAACATTAAGTATGAACAGTATGAAAGATCAAAGCATTATTCTCTTTGATCTTTATTCCAGACAAAACTGGACCATGCTGGTTTTGTCTGGTCAGCTTCATTTTTTTATAAACTGTATATTAGACCAATCAGAACAAAATGTCGTTCAGTTTGTGTGTGTGTGTGTGTGTGTGTGTGTGTGTGTGTGTGTGTGTGTGTGTGTGTGGAGTCATTTAATGTGAATCAAGAGTCGACTCCGAGACCGTCTGTTTGCTTATTTCAGTCGTATTACTGACAACCAAGATTACACATAATGCACCTTTAAATAAAGACCAATGACACAGAAGACCCACATTTATAAATGCAGTAAACCCCTCATTCAACTCTTTTTATCTTGTCGATATTAATTGTGATCACATAAATGCTTTAATAAATCGAGTTACACCTACAGAATGCTAATAAGAGCATCAAAATAAAATAAATTAAAAGGAAGGGGCGAAAACAGCACAGAGAGTCTAAGTACAGAAAAAAAAATGTTCGGGGGATGATGTGGTCTTGCGGGAATAATCCCAGGCGGGTGTAATGGGCGCCGAGGCCTGGCACGTCTGCCCGCGTGCTCCCTGGGATGTGACAGTCAGCTTAATTGCAGCTTTTAGGATCATTACTGCTAGAATGTGAATGTCAAAATGGACAAGGCTCTCAGCCCCCTTGACAAACAAGCACCTAGCACTCGGCACGGCGAGCCACCGAGGAGAGAGCGAGGGAGCAAGAGGTTGGACGAGAACGGGGTGGGGGTGGTAGATGCACGGATGAGAAAAGATGTTTAGATGACCGGACGATGTTTATTCCGATGCTTTTCGTTAAGCCTAGATGAGGTTCTATAGGATCAAGGCGTTTGTGAAGCCATGTTATGAGCCGACTGGGTTCTTAAACCTCATCAGTATCTGATAACCACATGATCGAGGGATTACCTTATAAAAACTTTGTCGAGCACAAATGTTGCTTAAAAACCTACTTCACAAAAACAAAGCCTTATGTTTATCATGTTCAGAAGCGACGTCGATTTCTCTGGGCTTGGAGCCATCAAGAATGGACCATCACACAGTGAAAATGTTTATTGTGCAGGTTTTCAACCGCCTATGATGCTAGCTGCAATACCCTAGCTTACCACCATTTTTACGCCAGACAGTAGAGGAGACAGGGGGCGCTGTTGAGCTCCTGAAAAGCTTGTGAAAAGGAATGACAACTACCTTTGGCATAACATTTTGGGTTCCGGACGATTTTCAGCTTAACTTATGAACAAATTTCGGCAATAAGTGACGTCTCAGAGTAAACAAACCTAGTGCACTCTCATCGTAGGAAATTTATATTTGAAAATGTAAATGAATTTCTTAACGGTGTCTGAGAGTATTTATTTGCAAATGTAAGCATTTTCGGTACATGTAGGGAGATGGAGGTTATCTGACATGCTAGTGTGCCATGTCACCTCGTCCCCTTGGTTTGAATAGCGCGATGCTAA
>JAYDZG010000022.1:8722480-8733058 GCA_034509265.1 Microcambeva bendego
ATCATCATTATTATTATTATTATTATTATTATTATTATTATTATTATTATTATTAGTAGTAGTAGTAGTAGTAGTAGCAGTGTTTTTGTTGTTGTTGTTATTGTTATTATTATTGTTATTATTAGTAGTAGTAGTAGTATTTCTGCTGCTATATAATACAACTATTATTTATTTGAATTATTATTATTAGAATTATAATAATGATGTTTGTTATTATTATTATTGACAGTATTAGTGTATTATTGTTGTATCAACATATTCATATCATTTATATTTTTCAGTAGTATTTATTGTTTTTTCTACTGTTGTGTTGTTTGTGTATTGTATATTTATTTAACTATTTTAAATATGATTTAGGAGATTAAATGTTTTCCAGTTTGTTCAGAATGTTCATGGAAAATTTATAGGACTAATAGATGACAAATTTAAACTGATTTTTTTTAAATGACTTCTGCCTTCTTTGTGCAAGTGAAAATCCTCATCGCTTATTATTCAATAATAATTATAAGAAACTAACGACATCAAAACACAAGACGGACACAAGATTAGAACCTGTTTGTACCTGATCAACACTTTTTGTTGCTCACTGTATTGTTCCAGTGCACCAGTAAGTAGGTCTTGGCAAAGAAATACCAAAACGCTGAATATTTGGATAAGGGCTCTAAAAAGTGTACTTAGCTTTACACACACTCTAGTGGCAATCTTTACTGTATGGTGATCAGCCGAGAACAATCGAAGGAGGAGCCATCTGAACAGTGGAGAGATAAGCAGCTTTAAACTTGTGGTCACATGGACTAGACATTGTCCTTTAAAGTATAAATACGATGTAGTCGACATGTGTAGCATTACATCTTCTTAACCTGCTCAGTTCCACTTATCAGTTTGTTTGACGTGGAGGGGTGCTGGAGCCTATCCCAGCTCTTCAGTAGGCGCAAGGCACACGGTAACACCCTGGATGGGGCGCCACTCATTCAGTGTCTCCAATAAACCTGGTAGCATGTCTTTGGACTGTGGGAGGAAACCGGAGTACTTGGAGGAAACCCACGTGGACACAGGGAGAACATGCAAACTCCACACAAAAAGGACCCAGATCTCCCCACCCGGGGATCGAACCCAGGACCTTCTTGCTGTGAGGCGACAGTGTTACACGCTAAGCCACCGTGATCCTCTGTACCAAAACGTCTTCAAATATGGTGGAGAGGACCAACAAAGTGATAAATGCTTTACTCTCGCAGGCCTGAAAAGCAGGAATGGATGTTCATTAATAAACTAAATGAAGTTGAGCAAACAAAGCATGATATATACCAGCTTCAAAGGGTCAATCAAATAAAGGTCAAAGTAAATTGGGTTTTGGGGTTGTAGCTTTCATACCTTCAGCTTTCTTAATACTTTTAATGTTACTTTTTAAACCCAAAAGAACCCACTCTGACATATCTGTCTCACATTCATTAAAGATCATGATCATAATAGGTATGTTAAGGCTTTAATGAGGATCTGTGGCCTCCAAGCTGTAAAAGAGAGTATTAACACTGCGGTAGCGTCCTTGTTTTCATTGTCGTTTCAATGCACCTCGTAAAATGAGCAGCGAGAACAGCGTTGAATAGCACCCGGTCAGGAAGTCTTTGAATGTGCGCTAACTGAATTGTTTGTTGAATTACCACCAGCTTGAAATAAATCATTTGAATTCCTTTCTAGTTAAATGCATTAGATGCATTATAACGAACCTTGTGATTTTTTAGTGTTGCCAACAGTGTTGCTATATTTAGTGAGTTTTCAGACCTGAAAAAGCGACTAGGGACATATTTAGCATATTTTTCTGGTGTTTTATCCCACATATCTATCCATCCATCCATCCATCCCTCCCTTCCTGCATCCATCCATCCATCCATCCATCCATCCATCCATCCATCCATCATTATTATCATCATTGTCTTATTATTACTTGGTCTCAATCTTGGCTATTCCCTTTCACTTAAGGATACTAGTCTTGCTGTTGTTTGTTGTACAGATCTTGGCTGGCATCCTCTTTGTCTTAGGTTTGTTTGGGTTGGCATAAATCTTGGCCTTGGCTTTTCTTGTTTGGTCTTGATCTTGCCCTTTTCTTCTTAAATAAGCTAATAAGATTGTTTTTTTTGTTTGGAACAGGTATTGGTCTTATCTAGCTTTTGTTTGGTCTACATCTTGATCTCGTATTTTTGGCATTAATATTCATCTTAGCTTTTATTGTTTTGTATGGATGTTGGTCTTGAAGCTGTTTTTTTTTGACAACCCGGACCATAGCGTTGGCTAGACTTGAATGTCGAACATAAAAATGATGTATGTGTGATGCACATGTGTGTAGCAGTGTGTGAGTGTGTCTGTGTGAGTTCCCTTGTGTTTGTGAAATCTACTTGCCAGTTTTGTTCCTGTAACAATGCCTAGTGATGATTGCAGCTTGGCATGAAAAGGAGAACAGTGCTTAAAATATACACTTCACATATCAAAAAGAAAATCACAGGGGGAGAGAAGAGAGCTTTCATGAGGAGAGCGATGGTGCTTTTGGTGACTCATTGCTGTATAGTGTATTTCTGTCTATATCTGTTTATCACATCTTTAATCATAACTGTGCTGGACTGTGCACTCATAAACTGGAGTCCACCTTTCTATATTTAGTCACATCATCATGTTAGACTTACAGTTGGAGAAATAAACATGCAAATGCCATTGTGATGCTTATACATTATTCTACTGTGTCTACATGTGTCTGCATGCCCATTGTAGGTTCTTGATGATGCAATGTGTCTTGAGACAGATCGACCCTTCAGACAAGTCGACCTTCTTCCACAGTGTGGATCTCCAGCTTTGATGCCTTCATGTGCACTGTAGGTTCTGATGATGCATCATGTGTTGACCTCGTTACCAAAAATGATCATTGATCTGAGCCACCTCCTCCACCAGACTTCATGTCACAGAATCACTGAGTCGTTGCTGCCCAGCAACCTGTTGGCAGTTTGTGGCTCGCCCCTCATCGGACTACTTGTCCTTGAATCTTATGGATCCTGGAATCAGGACCATTGCAGATTCTTGTAATCATGTACATCAAAGCCCTCGTGTCCTTTGGCATCAGTAAGTCCTGGATGCCCAGCAACGTGTCGGCGGTTTGTACCTTGTCTCTAGTCAGAACACAGTAAGAATTGCTTCCAGAACGTCCCAGACAGTCCTTACCTCAACCTGAGCAGATCTCACAGTATGAGGATTCATTTGCATGCTGTTGGTTAATTAACTCCGAATATTCAGCAATCATCCTGACTACTGGCTTGTCTATCAGCATTTCCCATCCCGCTTACATTTAAATAAATGACAGGCGAGGTTTGTCCTGCTTTTCCCGCGAGCTGTCTGAAGTCGTGGACGCGCCGGCGAATCAAACCACATGAAATGGAAAGTAAATCCGCTCTCTTCATCAGATTAGCAGGGATTCGCGGAGACAGTAAATAGGGGTGGTGGAAGAGGGGGTGGGGTAGGGGGGGTGCTTTCTGTCCTCTGACAGACAGCGAGAAGCAGTGAAAGCTCAGCCGGCTGATGTATCAAGCCGAGGGACTGCTATGTTTGTCTTCTGGCGCCAAGGGCTTTCTGGGTTTGAGTGTCTGTCTAGGCAAAAAAGAAGAAGAAGGTGGGGTGGGGTGGGGACGGGGAGAGTTGCGCTAATTTCTCTTACAAGGTGAACACAGTGTGTCATTTGTAAGACAATGAAGATAGCAATCGGACCCAGTGATGAATATGAACTATCATCCATCACAGTAGGCATTGCTTTCGGCGTTGTAGGGAAATGCTAATACGATAAAAATGTCTCCTTACATTTACTTTGACTTTTATTTCATTGCAGATTTGCAAACCTGAGATATTTTATGTTTTTTTCAGCTCAAATTTCATTTATTAATGAACATTCATTCATGCATTTTAAACCTGCAACACATTCCAAAAAAAGTTGAGACTTGGGCAATTTAGAGCAAGTAATGAGAAAAAAAACTAACTAATGATGTGATTCCAAACAGGTGATTGTAATCGTGGTTTGGCACAATATCTTTTTAAGGAGCAAAAAGGGCTTTGTCAGCTTTAATTTGTCTTTATTTTTTGTCTATTTGTTATTCAGTTTGTCTTTAACCCCTCATCCTAATTATGGTCTGTAGGGGTGCTGTAGCCTAACCCAGCTCTTCGACGGGCGCAAAGCACGTTGGAACACCCTAGATGGGGCGGCAGTCCATTACAGATGTTTATTTTTATTTATGTATATATTTTTCTGTATTTTTTATTTCGCTTTTCTTACTTCTATCTTTTATTTGTATTATGTTTTTTCTTTATTAGTTATTTATCCATTTTGCATTGCTTACTTTATATTTTTCTTTACTTTTAATTTGTATTTGTTTGTTTTTTGTTGTATTTGAAATAAAAAAAACAATATTTGTATTTATTTTTATCTATTTGTATTATTGTTGCTTTTTCTTTATTTGTATTAATTTGTATTGCGTTTTTATTTCTTTTTTATTTCACTTTGCTTAGTTTTTTGGGAATTAAAATACCTTAAATTCGAGTCCCAGAAGTAAATTTGCTTGTTCCGAGAAGATGCCTCTAATCCCGCTTTTCTCCACGCCGACTCCTCGGTGGAATCTGAACAAACAGCTAAAACATTTTACAGCGCCGCTCTAACACGGCCCTCCGCAGATAGAAAAATTACTCTGCAATTCCCTATTGTACAAAAGCCCTTTTTTCTCTCCTGAAGCGTGAATGCTATTTCTGCGAGGCCCTTATCGAGAAAGCGGCGAATTTCAGTAGATTTACTGTTCATTTCCTTACCTACCGCCGAGCCTAGAGCAGCAGGTGAACTGAAGAAATGGAGGGACGGTCTTTGCATGGGAAAGCAAAAGTAAGGGTAGAAAGGTAGAAGCAGTGAGGCCCAGAAGCTGAAGGGTTTAGGTATGCGATGGCTCGGTGCGATGAGCCGACACGACAAGTCATCTCATGTCAGGGTGTCACCGAGAAGCCGATCTCCGACCGGGCCTCCGGTGAAAGGCTGGGAAGGAGAAGCTGTGGAAAGAATGGGAGAATGGTTAAAGGGCAAATCCCCCCCCAGCGTTCCTTTGCAGGGACCAACAAGCTGCTTTCACGCTCCACGTAACTCGGGTGAAACTGAAACCTTTTTACTTTCTCGGCGAAGCAACTATCTTGTCCTGGACATTATTAAGAAGAAGTGACCTGTTCATGCGAGCAACAGAAACCCCAAATCAGAAAAAAAAAGTTGGGAGAGCTTGGCTGACTTCTTCTATAAATAAACATCCATTCATTCACTTCAGACCTGAAACAAATCGAAAAACAAAAATGTCAGAGAAAACATTTACAACTGGCAATGACGCCATCCGTCCTCACAATGCTAACGTTGACCAAACGATTTAGTGTTTTCAGGTGTTAGTCCAGATCGGGAGGGTTGTGTCAGGAAGGGCATCCAGCGTAAAAACCATTAAACCATACTAAAAATGGTTCAAAAAAATCTTTGTAAGAACCGATCCATGCACATGTGAGTATGGACCGCCCTTTATATGAAACTTCTGTTTACCTGTGAGTGGGTCACAATCATGTAAAGTTACCAGGTCAAGAGCAATTCTCATGTTTCACACTAAACAGACACTAAACAGCCCTGTAACCCAATAGTTACGCCCGGGCTCTCTCTCTGGCGTCAGCGAGCCCCCAGCATACCACAAAAAAGACATAACTGGCATTCCACTCCTGTTCTCACACTTCCTAAATGGATGGGAGACCACACCATCATAACATCAGCCCATCACAACCAATGAGACCCCTCGACAGACGATCCAGGGGTGAAGTCGCCCCTTGCGACGCCCAGTTGCCTCCACCGGGCTAAAGTTAGCGTCGTGTTTGAAAACAGATCCAGAATGAAGATATATCAGCCCCGGTGATGACAGCACGGGGAGATGAGAGACGGTTTTTCACCGCTGGAAATGCTTTACCTTTATATAAATGACAGACAAGACAATGATCGAGCGCTGGAATGAGTGGGAGAATGGGACACCAGCCATTGCGGTATGATGTTTATAAACTCACTTCAAACTTCACTGTGCAAAAAAGAAGCCTCACGTTAACCATGTCCAGAAGTGATGTTGATCTCACAGGGCTTGTAGGCAACTAGGATGGACAATCAAGTATTTTATTATTATTATTATTATTATTATTATTATTATTATTATTATTATTATTATTCTGTTTGTGTTTTTATTTTTATGTTTGCTTGTTTTATGTTTATTTGTATTTATTTGTTTTCATTTTTCTTTATTTGTTTTCATTTTTCTTTATATTACTTTATTTTTTTGTATTTATTTTTCTTAATTTGCATCAATCTATATTTATTTGTACTTATTTCATTATTATTTATTTAGCTTCAAGATGCGGCTAATGTCTCCTTTTCTCCTTTAATGTCTCCTTGGTGGAATCTGAACAACATGTTTACAAATCACGGACCTCGTCGGATATTTTGTCTTCCGTCATACACTATAGTGCATCTTTTGAGGACTGTAACATAAATGAGCGGGAAAATAAATGAGCGCTTTTTTATTTTGTCATACTGGGTCCCTCTACTTAGCTTCAAAGTGCTTGTTTGTTTTAACCCCCATTCTGAACGAACGCTCTCTTGACTTTGGACAATGTCATCAATGTCACCAAGCAGCTTCTAATTCAGGACAGATCTGTTCTTGTAAGTGAACCATACAGACAGTTTGGGGAATGTTTGTTAATGAAGACCACTGTTTTATGTACTTTCTTATAATGATGTAAATAAAAAAAAAGATATTAAAAAAACACAATCTAACAGCACAAGATGATCAATGAGTGAGCGTACAAGGCAGCCAGAACAAAAACTGAATGACACCAAGTCCCAGATTTGAAGTAAAAAATTAAGAAGTAATTAATAACGACTCAAGACATCAAAAACTAAACAACTAAGCCGAGAAAATCGGATGGCGGTGGATCTGCGTGGATCCTCGGCGTTCCGTCAGGAGGTGGAATGATTGATCCTGTTTTCATACGCCCGCTCACCCCCTCTGGCAATTATCATGGCGAACAGCGCCCGGGGAAAGTAATTGCTTTGTTTTTCAATTATTTGCTGAGGGGCTCTGGTAATTTACTTCATTCTACGAAATATCCCAATCAGACATTTTAATTACAGTTTTCGCTGGATCTCTGTGTCTCGGGAAGAAGGTAATACGGCTATCAGCTAGGTGCAGAGAGGAAACAAAAAAAAGAAAGGCTCGGATTTCTCATGTGGACGTCCGTACACGGCGTACGCTTAAAACCTGGCTGGCTATTAACAGGATGAATTCTGTTTGTACTTAAGCTGTAATAGTAGAAGAAGCCAAACAGTATTTCTGGATGCTAATAGTAGAGCGGGAAATAATGGTAACACACGAGGCACTCGTTTGTTTGAAGCTTTTAATGCACATAATAAGGTATTGTGTGCTAAAGGGCTTGCATTTGTTTTACACACAGGTGGTCTATTATATTCCAGAGTTTTTTTATTCGATGCCCTTTATCAGCCCTTCTTTTGTGTTGGCTTTATGTTCACCCCAAAAAACCCTAAAATCTTTTTTTCCCTAGTTATCATCCTTCACCTTATAGTGTTTTTCTCTGTGGGAGCGTTGGCCGCCTTCACCAGCCGGCGAGGGCACGGAGAGCGCCGTGCATCTCGAGGATACTCCAAGCCTTTTGTCTATACCTGCTGGAACACCATGATGGGGGGGGTCTGGGGTCGAACGATTCCGATCACGGCCTCTCGGTCGTATATAAAGTCATCCCACAATGCGGCTACGTGCTAAATTACGCCCGCTCAATATGCCTGGACAGGTGCGGGACTTCACCGGGTGCTTTTATTCCTCTCCAGAATCAGATGGTCTCTATTTATCGCTGGCCTACCTATGCACTTCTTTGTTAGATATGAATGCGATACATTGGGACCGACAGTCCACAATATGTGAGAAAAATGGTTAGATGAAGGTACAGGACTAGAAATCAGAAGGCTGCTAATTTACACCACAGCAAGACCAGGTTTCTGATGTGGCCACAATCACAATCGCTCGCCGTATACTGTAACTGTACCATCTGCTTATATATATATATATATATATACATATATATACATATATATTTCTATACTGGTGTAGTAGAGGATTCTGAGGTTTAAGGGGTGGAGGGGGGTACTTAGTCTAGCCATTCCAAGCTTTATCATTCATTTTGGGGGCGCTGAGATGCCAGACCTCCCAGTGGTTTAAAAGATGGATAGGCCCAAGGTCTGAACTCTTGCCTAGACCACTATTCAGAGAAGCTAACATATTTACCTCACAGCACTAACACTATTGGGAGAATTTTCTACTGGAAGATTTTATCCCATCAAATTTCTTAAGCATTTGCTTAAGAAGTAAGCATTAAGTGTTCATTCCCTACCCAACATCCCAAAGCTGGAAGGGTTTATTCAGCCGTACTACAGGAATGTTATTTCATCGGCGGCGCTACATTAGCGGAAACCCGGGATTAATGAACGTGTAAACATTCCGCTAATCTCCGAGACTAGGTGACGGGTTGGATAAACGCCGTCCGTGCAGGAAACCATTTTAGAGCACCGCATGAGCTCCGGCACGCGGGGCGGATAGTCGGGCGGCGCCCATTTGCCCGGAGGATTTACACTGGCGAGTGTTTGTGTATGTAAACATGTCCGACCCGGCCGAGCATCGTCTCGGGATTGATTTACGCCGAAGCATTTCAAATGTGATAAAGGAAAGGTGTCTTACACTGTCTGTGGGAATTTAGATTATCCGTAGGTCAAATAGACACATAGGGAGAGAGATAAGTGATAGGTTCACATTTTAGTAGGTTTACGGGACCTCTAACTTGTACTCATGGAAATCAAAGCCCGTACTTGTAAGGTTTTGTGTATTTATACATTCATACACTAATCAGGCATAACATTATGACCACCTTCCTAATATTGTGTTGGTCCATCTTGTCCCGGCCATCTATGTAAACATGCATACACACAATATGGACAGAAGCACTGGGACACCCCTTAACCACAGCACTTACTTGCTTGGACATGAACTACAGTTCAAATGATGGTGAAATGAAAGATTTATTAATTCGAAGCCTTTCAGTAGAGCACTAAGGACGCTCTATGCGTCTCATTAACGCTGCAAATCCCTTTTAAGGTGGCAATATAAAAACCATGACGAATTTTAAAGGGTCAAATCGTACCCACAAAGGCAACCTTGTATAAATTAACACATCTATATAGTCATTAACAGGGAAACATATTCAGACATAAAACTGCCAGGTCCGATTAAGTAAATAAATTAAAAAAACTAGTAACTGCTAGCTAAAAATAAGACACAAGAGAATTCGCAGATTACAGCTAAAGCACCCTGACAAAAACTCTCCTCGGGGCTCCGATTAATCACGCCAGTCATTAGGCCGGCGCTGTCAAGCCGTGAGGCCCTCCGTGCTCAGCCAGAGGGATTCCCTTTTAAGCTAAACAAATATTAGCATTGCGTATGTCTTTGTTAGCGGGCTGGCTGTTAAAATAAGACACATCCGTAATGTGGGCAAACATTGTGGTTGGCTTTAAAACTGAAGGTTGTTCCTGCACAAGTTAAAGATGGGTTATTTCTCTCTTTCCTTTTTTAATGGGCTGAAAGTTGCGAGCTAGGCTCAGCTCTATTATCTACGAATACCGGTTGGTTCATTTTTAAATAATATTCCTTTGATTTATTTATATTAGTATTTTTTTACAAAGCATCTAAAAGTATAAGTGATTGTTCATGAACACAGTTCGAGAGTCGGGGACGTTCCAACAGCACACAAATCCAAACACCTCTCAATACTAAACACGACTATTTCAAGTGTCCCTAGAAAGTGAGCTTCCGAGGAAATAAAGCGCTGCAGTTTCTATGCCTTAACTCCCGCCTCCGGATCTGAATCAGCCCTGCTGATTGGTTGTTAAGACAGCCGTCGCTCCATAATCTCTGAGATTGGTTCACTGCTTTCCAGCCAAAGTTGCAAGCAACAACAACGATCAATTCACTGATTCTAAGTGTTTAAACTATAAAAATAGGTATTAATAGGTATTTGTTTGACCACAACAATTTTTTTAACGTTTTTTACTATATATATATATATATATATATATAGTGTCGTCGTTTTCCATTTAGACGTTGCTGCAAACCGTACAACCCTCACAAACACGGCCGTGCACCCCCGTCTGCCCCGGCTAGCACTTAATTCCATTTGGAAATGGTCTAGCCATTCATTCCACACTGTCTAGTACAACGCCCCCTCTCTCAGGGCTCCGAAAATGAATGTTGTCTTGCTGGCGCCTGAAAATAAACCTATATTCGAACTAGCGGTAGGCGTTAGCATGTGTGAACCCTGTGCGCCTCCAGAAATCTCGAACCTTGCTTTCGTTTGGCGATCTAAGCGTCAGTGATGTTGGCCGTCGATCGTAGTCAACTTTCTCCTTTTTCTCTGAAGTGAGGGATGAACTGTGAAGAC
>JAYDZG010000022.1:8733158-8743931 GCA_034509265.1 Microcambeva bendego
AAGCGTCAGTGATGTTGGCCGTCGATCGTAGTCAACTTTCTCCTTTTTCTCTGAAGTGAGGGATGAACTGTGAAGACGTAAAAGACTGTGTCTTCCACGTAAAAACTGGCAAAGCTCTACATCATGAAGCTCATTTATCCTGTGCATCCCAGAAAGGACCTTCCTCAAAGTGTTACCTAGCACACTTATTATAGTCAAAGAGAATCAGGAACGGCCTTTAAGCAAGCAAGTCTGGCTTTGTAGACACAGAGAACATGTGCTTGGCCGGCCTGCCTGCAGTTCACATCAGTCTCCTATTAGAAACATCTGTATGGTGCAGCAACTCTAGCCTAAATACTCATGACTTGACTTGTACTCTAGCTTAAAGACTCATAAATATAATAGTTGTCTATAATCTATAATCTATCCCTTATGTTTAGTTTTAAAAGATATGCCTCCTAATGTAGCTGTTGGAGGGGTCACAGCCTGCTTGGCCACTGAAAAGGGGGTCGAGACCAGAAAAGTTTGGGAAAAAGAGTTAGAAGGCGTTTCAAAATAACTGTGTATAACCATACAACTCTCCCAGAGGAACTCAAATTTAGATGTTACCCAGCCAAACACCCCCCACCCCCTATCCCCGCTCTTCCCAGCGTTCACCCATATGGTTGGCTGTCAAAAGACGAGGGGTTCATCTCTATTCCCGCATCTGTCCTTTTTCCACCAGCTGGACAGACAGCCCGAGCTCCAGTCTCCTGCCCTCCCTAACCCTAATTTTTTCTCTCTATATTCATTCCTCCATCCTTATTACCCACCCTTTCTGTTGAGAAGGGAGGGGTGGGATTTTAATTATTTAGTGCCTTTTCGAGCTGCTGCTAAAGTGAGTACATCTGTGTAATAGACAGACAAAAACATCTGTTTTAAATAGCAGTGTATTATTTTATTTTGGCTCCAAAATAATAAATGTATAATATTAAAACTTAGTCTTGGAGTCTGTGTAAACTATAAATAAAACCTATTAAAAATGGGAACAATTATTGAACAAATGCATGTTTAAAATTTTCTATACAATAGATCAGTGGTTCCCATTTGATGGGGGTTTTTTAAATATTTTAGTATAATTATTCATTTTACTAATAATTAATTTTGAAGTAAGTAATTTCACAATCATTAAATCCTAAAAAGTACTAATCCTCGAAGTTGTAGGAGTTGTGTGTAAAGACTCATGACTTGACTCGGACTCTAGCCTGAAGATTCGCGACTCAACTCAGACTGTAGCCTGAAGACTCGTGACTCCACTAGACTAGCCTTGAGTCGTTTAATGATATTATGCATATAAAACTTATTTTCCCCACATGTTTGTTGACGAACTGAGTACAATGTTAATGGGTTTGAATATTTTCACCCCTGTATATGTGGTTCTTTCTTCCTTGACTGAATTGACAGATCCTTGTGTTACTGCTGACAGCAGGTGGCCTCTCGGATCTACTGTCGTATAACTTCCCGACCGGGGTGGGACTTAATATATAATGCAATATTCCTGTACCGTTGCCTGCAATTTGTCATCGGAGGCGAGATACAGATTATGGCTCAGGGCAGTGCATCTGTCCGGCGAGTAGCTAAAAGCCTCCCCAGCTGAGCCTGCTGATTCAGCCTCTGGAGCAGAGGTCAGCCTGCACTTCTCCGCCCTCTCCTCCTTTCAATCGCCATCTTTCAATGTCACTTTCTCTCTCTCTCTCTCTCTCTCTCTCTCTCTCTGCTTTCCGAGAAGACTCGGGCAATCAACAAGCACCAGTGTGTCAGTGGGTTTATATTTGGAATCAATGAGCCTTAAATAAAGCTTACCGTAGATAACTAGTCTTAACAATTGGATTATTGAGATTAAATTAATAATCACCAATTTGAGACCCCGTCTCTTTTTTTTGCCCCACCTTTCTAGATCAAAGTACGGTCTACTTCTGTCGGTTTCTGGAAATTTCTAACTTGTGTCTATTACGCTAGCTCCAACACATTAGCCGACCACAGTTCTACATGGGAAAGTGGTGTGGAGAGGGGGCGCCTTGGAGCTCCTGTCAGCAGGGATAAAGTGACCTATGACCACACGAGTGAGGCTCAGCGTTGCCAGATTGGGCGGATTTTGTTGGAAATTGATGGGGAAAAACCCACTTTTGTATAAAAACGTGATTCAATTTTCTTTAGTGTAATATGTAAAAAGTATCACTTTTTTAGTTTGTGGCCTTTCGTTGAGATTCACTTGTGGCCCCTTGTAAATAATTATTTGGGTGCCCCTTGTTTACAGCCGCCCAGCCCTAATGACCACCTTCCTAGTATTGGTGTCGGTCCCATACACTGATGCTCAGTGTATTCGGACACAGTATAAACATCTTCAGTAATCTGAGATACAGTAGCATCCTTCGGATGATCTTGAAGTGCAACATCAGAGCAAAAATTCCCACAGATGGTCAGGCGTCCAATTACTTTTGGCTATTTTTGGCTAGTCTTGGTGTCTTTCTTTGTTTTCTAACCTACCGCTCTACTATTCAGCATCCAGCGGACACGTAGCGTCGTATATCGGCGTCTGGGAGTGTTTTTTTGGGGGTCTTGATCAATCTGAGATCCTCATTGTTCAGAGCACTAAACCCAATATCTCCCCCCCCCCCCCTAGACAGGAGGGTGGGGCCGCGTTCGTGTGTGCGTTGGGCTCGTTAGCCAGAACGTGCGTGATATTCAATTTGCCCCTCGATCCGTCTCTGCAATTTGCCCGCTGCGCGAACACGCGCCTCAGATGAAAAGCGCGCGTGTGTGTGTGTGTGTGCGTGTGTGTGTGTGTGCGTGTGTGTGTGTGTGCGCGTGTGCGCTTGCGGGAAAAAGGGGGAGGTGTGGTGGCGGTGGGGGGTCGATCTCCCGCCTCTCGCAAAGCTGACACAAGTTACAAGCAAAAATTTTAATTAGCGGGGCGGCACACGGCGATAATTCACTGCTTCTTTTGTCCGCACGCTTGTTCGTCATTGTGCGGATCTATTCATCGCGTTCGGCGTCCTCATGCCCCGGGAGGACAGAGAGGTGGCAAGTGAGCCTGCGTTTATGCTCGGGGGGGTACAGGGACCCAGGCGTGCTCCTCTCACGGTGGTATTTAGACTCCCATGTTGATTGTACTACTTCGCTTATTATCCTAGTCGATGACACAACGGGGATTCGAACCCATATATTGTTTCTATACTTCCATCCCTGCATTTCAGGCCTGTACTGCATTTCCCATACTGTCACGACTGTTGCTGATTTGGGCCTTGTCGGCAGAGGTGGAAAGAGTACTAAAATATTGTACTCGAGTCAAAGTACTACGAGTATGAGTAAACTTACTAGTAAAAATCTGCTCAAGTTAAAAGTTACTCATGTACTCAGAGTGAACGTTACTTAGTTACTTTCTTAGTAAAAAGTGGGCGGGGTCTCTCCTGTTTAATGCAAACAGTATGAGTGAATTTAAATCTAATAATTAAAATCTAATACAATGTTGTCAAATAATGAATCTAGAAATGCCAGATTGGCGGGTTTTCCACCAAATTGGGTGGATTTCTGGTCGGAAGTCAGCCGGGAAAAACATGCTAATGGCAGGTGGACAATATTTGGGCTGGTTTGTAATCATATCAAATCTAAATAAATTATTATGTCCACCATCGCCACCCCCATTATTTGTCTAAATTTGCTTTCACGTTCAAGTCCCCAAAAGTCTTCAATGACACTAGAAGAAGTGGGAAACACTGAGGAGGAGGAGGAGGAGGAGGAGATGAGCCATTTTGAAGGACAGGTCTGGCAGCCAATGGAGATTCTCGTAAAAGAGATCTCGTTCACTAAGGTAGAAATGCCTAATAAAAAATAATACATACAGGGATAAAATAAAGCAACAAATATATCTATTTCAAACTAAAGTAACAAGCTTGTTTTGAAATGTAGTGAGTAAAATATACAGAAATATTCAAGTACAGTAGAAATACTGTTAAAAATACCTGAGTAACGAAGTACTTTACCACCTCTGACGAACACAAACTCTTGTTCACCTGGTGAATGAGTCTCTCTCAGAAGAAAGAAAGTGAAAGTGCACAGTCGCGCTTCTGTTCTGTGTTGAAGGGCTAAATGAAGGCTTGTGGCTTTTGTCACGACGTTGTCAGCCACACTTGGTGGCCTGCTGGGTTTTCTTTTCTTTTCTTTTTTGAAGGCACACAGCTGATAAGGGTTAATTAAATTGGGATTTCTGCTCAGTTTGAGAGCCTGGACAAACGCCGGACACAAAAGGGACTGTGACAAATCTCCTACTGTAAATCCACCCAAAATATACAGCGATCGGGCACAACATTATGACATTAATATGTATAAATATGTATATATATATATGTATGTTTATATTTATATATATTGAACTTCTTTACCACAGACACAATCTTTGTTGAGGCCTAAACTTTTACATTAAATTCCATTCCTTTGCTTGTCACCTTGAACACTTTGGGATTGATTGTAGATGCTTTTAAATATCTTTTAATGGTGGGATGCAGGTCACCCCTGGGAAACTGTGGAAAAAGCACTTTGTGTACCATTTTACAGTGCATTTTAATTGTTCCCTCCTCATGAAGAGTTTTTCCTCCTTTCTCAACAAGAAACGTACTCGCTGAACTACTGAGAATATAAAAGGAGAATTAACTTCTATTTATTATTGCTTATGTCAGTTTACACTGTGTTCTTCTGCTGCTAAAATGCTTCTCTGTGTCGGTCAAAGTTCGTTACCATGACAACAATGTAATCGGTTCGTAATGACTCGAACCATCGGATGTTTCACGCCACTGTCGTAGGACTTGACGATCATGGATTGGCCTCTACGTAGTCCAGACCTGAGTATTATAGAGGCAGAATGGACTCGGGACAGGGATAGAAATAAAAGAAACGTTTATGTTTCCTGTATTTTTTTAATGAATGTGCCACGGCAAACATACCAAATAAAAAAAAGCCTTCCACGTGCGCTCGAGTCCTTGTTTACCCCGTCGGAATAAACGAACCGGTGGTGTTGACACAAATCTTATTACCCCCAAAGGCTGTAGGCCCGACAGTGTCCTCTCCGCCTCCCGGTGTGGAATATACGACTACCCTGTCGTGTCCCGGACCCCCCTTCCAGAAGCCACCCTAGGCCCTCCAGCGCTCCGCTCATTGTCTTCCTCGGAGCTCCGACATGCTAGCAGGCTTGTTAGCCACCCTAGCTCTCCCAGAGCTCAAACTGTTGCCATCTGGACCGCTTAGCTCTTAACCCCGAGTGCTTTGTGTCGGCCTGAACTCTGCGTGTTCTGATTTATCACGCAGGCTGTGAGCGCCAGACCCGCCCACCACTCCCGCCGAGCCCCAAAGTACCAGAGACGAATAATCCATTGCAGTTTTTTTAACGTCTTCATCTTATGATTTTAATTTTTTTATTAAAAAATGATTGTTTTTTTTCTTGGATCTCATGGCACGGGTTCTGTCTCGTCCTTGGTTTTGGTTGTTTCTCATCAGGCCGCTATTTGCGCACCTACAAGTTCACCTCAGAGCCCAACCAAAGGCATTTCCATAAATTTGCTTAATGCAGCGATTTCCCGGTAACAAAGGACAATTTAGGGGCCACATTGTTGCGTCCCGTGCCTTTCATCATCCGGGGCCTGATTTTCATATAAAAGTCTTGTTTAAGGCACTCCGCGTGACACGGGGGCATTATGCCGGTGAATGAGGGGAGACCGGAACGAGCCGGATGGAGGGGCCCGGGCGAGACGAGATGGGCTGTTAGTGGATATTCATTTATGGCTGGCTTTTTAGGACGAAGCTCGAGAAAACAATGAAATATTCATCATCCGAAGACAAATGGCGCAGGCAGAGCGAGGGCGCTAAATTATACAGGAAAGGTTAGAATCTAATTGAATTAGGATCTGTGGAGAGCACCGGCTAGCCCGCCGCGGGGGGCCGGCGAGTCTCCCTCTCTCTCTCTTTGTCATTCAGACTCTCTTGCTTTTTCTGCGCCCCCTCCCCCAGCCATTCTTCCTTTTAATCATGCCAATTTACAAGCTCCGAAAGAACACGCGACGATAAATCACTACACAAATTAGTCCGACGTTTGGTTTGTTTGTTTGTTTTCACCGCGCGAGGCTTTAATAAGTGGCGTGTGTGTCTTTGAAAAAGAAAAAAATGGTGACGTCACGTGCGTAGCACTGTGAGACAAAGAATGGAGTCATTTAAAAAAGTAAATAAATTATTAATGATATTCAATTTGTTTGAATGTTTACAAGTGTTTTGTCTGTGACAATTTATCAGTCTTCAGTACACAGAGTGGTATAAATGACCTGATTTATAATGCGACGTCCTATCACAATCATCTCTACTTAGATAGTTCCCTATGTAGGTAGTAAGAAAGCAAGGCAGCTCACTAGGTTTTTAAAGACATCTGGGCACTTAGGACGGTGATTTTTTTCCCAGGGTTAATTTTATATCTTTAAAACTTCAATCTGAAAATAATTCAAAATAAGGAGCGGAGAAAGTGTCGTGGTGGGAAAATCGATTGCTTTTGCTTCTTCTATCTTTGACCCCCACTGTGGTGGACACATATATCCATTTTGGTTCAGACATTGTTCTATAGACTCCTGTCTTTATGTTACAAACAAGAGGATTACGTCCAAAAGGTTCAAACGTCGAAGGTCCACTGTGCATAAAAAAGCACATGTTATTTATTTACACGTATTTACATTAATATACAGTAGAATTCAAGGTCATGTGCGTCATACATTGCATATTCAACATATTTATTTTTTGTAGATCGGAACCCAAAAAGCCAACAAAGCAAAATGGCATATTAGCCGTATAAGCGTTTCCCTCGATCTGCCATCCCCGCCTTTCCCGTTACCAAAATAACCTTATTAGAATTGAGGGAATCTGATTGTGTATCCCCCCGAGATTAGCATTTTACTAGTTAATTTAATTTGCAGGGAGGACCGGCTGAGCAGCGCAGAAGAATCGAGCGCATCTCTCTAACAGGTGGCCCGGCCTCGGTCGACGTGGCCTCGTCCCATGACACTGGGTTCCTCTCTCTCCTCTCTGGCTTCCTGTCTCCGTCTCTCGCTCTGAACAAATAGCCCCTCTTGGCTTTCGAGAGGGGACGGGAGAAAGACACCAGTAGGTAAATATGTTACAGCACTGTCGGCGGCGGAAACCATTCGAGAGGGAATAATTCCTCCTCCTGGCCTCCTTAGGGACCCTCTTGTCTTTACGTCCGTCCTTTCTTTTCATCCCCGCGAGAGCAGCTGAATTTACATAAAAGGAGCAGCGGTGGCGACACTCCGTAAGGGCCCCTAACTGGTGGGAGGATTAAGTGTATCATTGAATGGAATTATGTTGTAAATGACAGGGTGGTTGTAGGGACTCTTCTAAGGCCCTCTTCTCCCATCTCTATCCCCCCCCTCCCGACCAGCCTCGTCTCTCCACCCGCCCCACCAGTTACCCCCCACACCCTCCCCATATTCCAGTGTCGTGGTCCCATCTGGTCCTTTTAAAAAAAACTACCTAGTAGTAATTACCCCCAGATGGCTTAGGGGGCTTGAACATGGGTCATCTAGCCAGGTGCCTCTGAATCCTGCTGGGCGGCTGTATTCACCATCAGGCGGCATGGCAAAGTGGACCTAGGGTCCCTGCCCCGCCACTTCATTTTTTTCTTTTTGTCCTAACACGGCTTTAAGCAAATACGACCAATAACAGAACAGGACTACGTTGGGTTTTTTTTTTTCGTACGCTGAAAGTGCTTATGATGGCTGATCAGCATGTTCCAAAACATTAGCACCAGCCTAATGTGATGACAAAACAGCCTGACCCAGACTTCACAAGATGTCCAAGCATCTTGTGGTGTCTGACACCAAGACCTTTCAAGCAGGTCCTTCAGCTGTAAGTGACATGCGTAGCGTCTATGTAATCTTGAATGGTCCGGTACAACCAGTCCAATGCTCTGATGTCAAGCTATCAAGCAAAGGATGTGGATAACCTCCACGTCAACTCCTCATCAACGTCTAAGGATTAAGAACGCCGTTTCCCAGCCTTTTCTGGTTCTCGACCCCCTTTGTCAGTGGACAAGCAGGGTGCGACCCCTCTAAGACGCAGAGTTCATTATACTTAATAGGTCTAAAAACTAAACAAAAACAGTAGAATAAACGTTATTTAATAAAACAGGATAACAAGACGATGTTGCATTTTAAAAATAATAAACCAGTTAAACCGACATGACTTACAAATGAATATCTTTAATGTAGCCTAGCAAGTTTTTAAAGGGAATTATTCATGATAAACAACCACCTAATCTGACATCACTGTACACAGCACCGACACAGCATTCGCCCACACAGCTTATGTGCCATATTACAAAGGGCTTGATTTTATAATGGTTAAATTCCTTCCTTTAAAATTAATTATTTGTAAAATAAACTGATAACAAATAATGAGACTAAAATGAAATATTTAATAAAGACCTGTAACGACCCCCTGAAAAAACCTCCACAGTGATTATGAGAGACTCAAGATTGGAAGACTGCAGGTTCAAGGTTGGATTGTCTTATTAAAAGTATGTCAAGATTATTTATCATATTATTTTTAACAAATGGTCACTTTCACAAATACTACATAATTCTACATTACATTTTTTAAACGTATCTATAAAACTTTTTTTTTCACGTCATCAGAAGACAATCAGTTCAATATGGCTGATTTTGTTTAGTGCTGATGAGGATGCACGTCAAACTGGTTGTAAAACAAGCCCTGTCCTCACGGGGATGGGACGCCATCGATGCATTGATCTGTTGTGACTGGCCATAAATGAAATAAATAAAATAAGAAGGGAAAAAAGAACCTTTGTTATTAGCCTTGGCTCAGACAGACGTTTAACGTTCAACATCTAAACTACAATATAAAATACCAGCAATCAAACCATTCTACTGCTCATTAGCCTTCAGTTCTGAAACAAACTCGCCAAAACAGAACGATGGTTTATCATAATACTAAACAAAACATATTTATCTCATGTGCTGTCACTAATTTAGACGTTTTGGGCAAATAATATTTCTCGATTTGTATCTTGAGTACATTCTGAACGTTCACAACTCTCTAATCGCCGCCTTTTGTTGCGTCCCCTCAGACACACAATCAGCCATCAGATAAAGGTTTAAGCACAATCGTGTCCCATGGTGAAAGATCCTAAATAGCTCATTTTATAGATCAATATTGACTCAGTCCAAAGTAATGGTAATGATCGCACACAATGGCTTGCTTTGTAAGAACTTAAAGAGCAGAATTTGGAATCAAAGTAGCTGCATTATATCAGCCAGGGCCTGAAGAGTCATCACAATGTGACAATGTACATTTATAGTACTCAACATAATCACACCTGCTATAAATGTGTTAACTTTAACCTTACGGACGGATGGATGGATGGACATGAAGTAAGTCAAGACAATGTTATTTATATAGCACTTTTTAAAATGAACATTGTCTTAAAGCAGCTGAACAGAATTCAGGACCGGTAGACCAGAAACCGCTGTTAAGCAAGCAGAGGGCCTCAATGACAAGGAAAAACTCACTTTAAATACAGGATGAAACCTTGAGAGAAACCAGACTCAGCAAGGAGGGTTCTATAAATAAACAGGATTTTTACAATTCATACGAATACAAAATTACAGATATGGATGGACGACATGTAGTTAGCTAGAGAGATAGATGGAGATCGAAGAGCAAAAAAGATGTATGGAATATATTGACGGATGGATCAATGGATGAGTACATTGGATCCTAGCTAGGTGCGGATGGACTGGATGAAAGTTGGCTAATTTGGTATGAATGGATGATGGATTGATAGATATGGATGGATGGACAGACAGACATCGATGAATAGATGGATGGATGCCTAGTATGATGCCGAGTGCTATTCAGTCTGATGCTACAGGGCGAATGCAGTCACTCTCTCTGTAAACAATAGATGCTTGACCCCTGACACCAGCACATATAAAACTCCAGTGCCTCTCATCTGCCTTTGACATTTTTTGACAGTTCTGCTATAAAATTATATATTATATATATACATATATAACTGTGCTGGATTTGCCTGTGTGTGATTAAATCAGATGATCCATGGAGCAACACATATTTGCAAAACAATGTATAGGCACGTTGAAAACCGCCGGTAAAAATCGCCAGTTGATGACGAGTCCAGATTCCAGACATTCTCATGCTCTTTAAACCCTGTGCCAGCATTAAGCGAGGTGCTCTTTTAAGCAGCTAAGAATCTAAAAATAAAGCTAATTTACACCTACAGAGAAGGTAAGGTCAGAAATGGAAGCACTTTCAGCTCGCCTTGAAAAACAACAGCAAAACCTTCATGTGAGAGAAGGTTGAGCTGACCTAGCATTGCTTGCACGAACGTGATCTGCATGGACTATCGGTTGGAAAGTTCGGTTCTGAGCTCAAATGTGGACACAGTAAATGCAACACTCACCGTTTTAATAAGAAAAGTGGGAATGTAAAATGTTGGTCCCTGGTGAGTAGCCCAAGGCAATTGTACAGATATTGCGTGACGCCCCATGTCAGAGACTGGCCTAAAGCGTCAATCCACCGATGTATATATCATTCATTTATTGTCCATTGATCACTTATTTATCCTGGACAAGGGTCAAAATGTGTGCACATTTACAGGAAAGTACGAAAGAATGAAACACCCTGTGTGTGTTCATAAGCCTACTGGTGCTACTGACCTAAACACTA
>JAYDZG010000022.1:8745987-8756938 GCA_034509265.1 Microcambeva bendego
GGTAGGTAGGCAATAGATAGATCTAAATAAAAGACAGCGACACTTCACTGAGGCCACTGAAGGTTTAAACCAGCCAGACTCCATCACCGGTATGGAGTGGCTGCTATTGATTCTTTATTAAGCCAGTGAAGAGTTTATAGAGGAAGCCAGGAGCCCCTTCACACAGTCATCCTTGATAGAAAGGTGGCATTTATCTGTTGTGACAAAGTGCTGCTCAGACTCAGTGTAGGGAGTTCAGTCTTAAAGCGTCCTTGCTGAAACCACTATTGCCACGGTAAAAACCTCCAGGGTCATGATCTAAAGGTTTGGTAATACGGTTTTCAAATGTTTGTCACAGATTACATTGAGACAGAATAATTTACTGTATGTTTGTATCATTGGTATGTAATAGGATTTAGAGCATTAAATTTAAATTACGTATAAACAGTACATAAAAGTATTATACAATTATATGGTTATCCAGAACTTGTCCAGAACTTCTCTGGGCTCGGAGGAATCTATGATGGACCATCACACAGTGCAAACATGTATTGTGTACATTTTCTACTTCTGTCATGGCAGTAAGGGCAAAGGAAAAGCATTCCAATGTTAACAATTACTCAAATATTAAGTGCAATCTGGTACAAAAATGTAAAATCAAAAATATCCCTCCTGTATCTGTCTGAAAGAGGAAAATGTTAGAAGAGATAAATGCCAGAGATAATGCGTATTACTTTACCCTTTGCCACCTATTTCCAGTTGCCCTAACCAGGTTGCCAATACAACATTAAACGGTGAAACCGTGAGTGACTATTTTCGTGATCTGCAGTAGGAACTTTGCTGCTGTTAGCATGGCGGCGGCGCTTCATACGAGGGTTAATTAACGCTGAAACGCTTTCCCGGCCGACGCAGCTGTGGCATAATTGATAGAGTGCTATTTACCGTGGAAAGTAAAATTATGCATGCAATACACTTAAAAATATACAATTATAGCCGGGTAGTAATGCTGAAAAGGTTGTGTCGGTTACATTTGCCTGATGTAATTAATGTTACTTAGTAGCAGGAGGGAAACATATTGGCAGAAACCTGGCACAAACGTTTTGGTTTTGGACAAAAAAAAAAACTAGGAGGCAATTATCGTGGTGAGAAATGCATATTTTTAAATGATTCCCTCTGTAAAAAGCAACAGTTAGCTTTGTTTGGGAGAGATCTTGCTCATAATTATTGTTTTTTCCTCTCTGCCAGTCACTAATATTGGTTTGGGTAGTTTTAGTTTTATTTTTCAATGTAGCCATATCTTTGTTTAACAGTTCTCTACTAGCTAAAGCAAAAGCTAGGCTAATTACCTCTCCTGTTATCTTTTAGCTATAGCTATGATACACTGATACAGTCCAAATGTATTATTCTAGCAACTAATAATCAACGTTTACTGAAAATCGAATTTCTTTTCTAATACCGCAATCCCACTTTGTTTGTACCTGTAGATGTTTATTACCATTCAGTGGTTTGCTGATTAGCATCCAACGGTGCTATTATTAGACTTAATATTACATCTGCCTGATGTAAATAATGTTACTAAGTAGCAGGAGGGGACGTATTGGAGGAATCATGGCACAAATGCATATTTTTAAAATGATCCTGTTTGTAAAAAGGAATGGTTTAGCTTTGTTTGGGAGAGATCTTGCTCCTAATTACGGGTCCATGTAGCCTCTTCTTTGTTTAGCAGTTTAGCTCTAATAGCTATTTATTTGTAAAAGCTCTAAAATTCCGAAGAAAAAGCTAGGCTAATTAACTCGCCTGTTAGCTTTGAGCTACTGCTATGTTCCTCGCAAACTGATACAGCCCACATTTATTAGTTTGGCAACCAATAAGTTACTGTAAATTGAATATTAATTTTGCTTTCCAATACCACAATCCCACTTTGTTTGGACCTGCACCAGTTCATTTGCAGTCAATGAGTAGCTGATTAGCATGCAAGGTTGCTACTATTATATTTATTATTACATTTGCCTGATGTAAATAACGTCACAAGGTTAACATGGCACAAATGCATATTTTTAAATGCTTCCATACTTGGTTTGTATTGTCATGTATTTCGATGTAGCCTCTACATTGTTTAGCAGTTGAGCTCTAATAGCTATTTAATTGTGATTGCTGTAAAACTCTAAAGCCAAAGCTAGGCTAATTAACTCTCCTGCTTTTAGCTATTGCTATGTTACCCACACACTCATATAGTCCACATGTGTTACTTTGGCTCCTAAAAATATCAGTAAAATAATAGTGCTTTTCTAATACCACAATCCCACTTTGTTTGTATCTGCACAGTTCACTGGCAGTTAATGAGTAGCTGATTATGACTCAAAGTTGCTAAAATGACACAGCATTATATAATAGCATTTAAATAGTAAGGAAATTCGTATTTATTAATTATTCAGTCTAACATTAGCTTTGTTTGGGAGAGAACTTGCTCTTAATTACTGTTTTCCATCTCATGTCAATCACTAATATTGGTTTAACTAGTCTAGTTATCAATTTCTATGTAGCCTCTGCTTTGTTTAGCGATTTTGCTCTAATAGCTATCTACAGTAAAAGCTAAGCGAATTAACTCTCCTATTAGCTTTTAGCTACAGCTTTGTTAACCTCAAACTGATACAGTCCACGTGTATAACCCTGACAGCTAATGAATTGGTGTTAATTCAATATTCACATTGCTTTTCCAACACCACAATCCCACTTTGTTTGTATCTGTACCAGTTTGTTAGTATTTAACGGCTTGCTTATTAGCAAGCAATGTTGCTAATATTAAACACAGCATTTGAATGGTAAAGAAAGTTCATGTCAGGGCATCATTTAAGGTTAGAATGTGTACAGTAGAGAGAAAGTTCGTATTTTTAAATATTTATCTCTGTAAAATAGAAGATAGCAGTTGTAGTTAGAAGTTGTTTGGGAGAGAACTTCCTAATTACTGTTTTTGCTCTCATGTCAATCGCTAATATCGGTTGGGCGGGCAATGAATGTAATTTCTTTGTTTAGCAGTTCTTTAATTGCTATTTTTGTGAATGCTCACAAAAACAATATTTTAGCTTTTAGCGACAGCTTTTCTAGTTTGACTAATACATTACTGACAATTTAATATGTCAACTGCTTTGTTCTACAATAAATAAGATCAAGGACCATCATGTCAAGTCATCATTTAAGGTAAAATTGTTCAGCAGAGAAGTTTTTATATACAGTTATGCTAGCCTAAACAATAACTCTTGTTATTCAACAAAATGTTATTATTAGTACATCATTGCTATTATTATTATTATTATTATTATTATTATATTATTATGTCGTCATGTAGGGTTTAAATGTTTAGTAGAGAAGTGTCTAGACTAGATTTTATATTTTATAAAGATTCTAAAGCTTTTTCAAAATGCTAGCCTAAACAATAGCTTATTATCAAAACCATCCTTGGTAAAAAAAAAAAACCAAGTAAAAAGGAAAAATAAATTAATATAGTTTATGCCAGTGTATGTTTAGCGTAAACAAGGCTAGCATTTTACAGATGTATTGCTATACTCAGTGCCTAGCCAACCTTTTTGCTGATTGTTACATCAAAGTTAAGCTAACCAGCCACCCAATACTGTGTATTTTCAGGTATTTATTATCCTAGTCTGACAAATAAAATTCTCCCACAAGAAGTCACAGATTTTTTATTATTACTTGCACTTGGTCTTCCAAACCCCAGCAACAGTTTCTATTTCTTTCATACCGAACAACAAAAAAAGCACTACACACGCCATCCATTGGCCCTCATATTGATTTGCAGGGGTGTTGAAAAGGTCTTTGGTCATGCCCTTACCAAAGCATACTAATTTGCTCGATCAAGTCTGTCAGAATATCGACTGGGAGGAGGTACGGCCGGCGGCATTGTGCTCGCTCCGGCGGGGGAGCCGTGCCGTGAAACAGGATTACCAGAGGTCACGCAGGCACTGAAAGGATGTCCATCACTTTCTGTCTGAGAACACAAAAGGGGTGGGAACCGGGACACGATTGAGACGTAGGAGACAAGAGGAATGGCGGAAAATACTTGGGAAGGGAGGCGGAGGGGTGGAGGAAAACACTTCTTGCATGCAAATCGGTGGTCTGGTAATGTATTCATAGCCCTCTCATAGAGTTTTAAATCACAAGTCAGGCTTTAGGTCCTTCAGATGCTGCAGAGGTGCTCAAAACGTGCTAAAACAAATATATAATCCAAAGAGTATTCACACAAAGCACTGTAGTTTTATTCATCTTAGTGTTTTTTTTTTCTATTTAGGGTTACATGCTTTCTGTAATGCAGAGATTAATGGTGGGTTAAAGACATTTTAAATAAATTAAAATTGTACTTCAAACATCCTATTCCAATCTGGTATGTCGTTACAGTTTCAAGCCTTAAATAGGACAGTGTGTGTTCAGTGATTGAGCTACTGGACTAGTAATCATAATGTTGCTAGTTCAAGCCCGATCAAAGATCAAAGAAAGATGGGGGGATATTTGCAAATTTCTCCCTCTATAGTGCAGAATGTCATTAAAATATTCAATGCCGGTCCATCACAGGTACCTACAGGACAATTCAGTGTCTCTGATCAACCTGGTAGCATGTCTTTGGACTGTGGGAGGAAACCGGAGTACCCGGAGGAAACCCACGTGGACACGGAGATAACATGCAAACTCTGCACAGAAAGGTTCTAGATCGTCCCACCCGGAGATCGAACCCAGAACCTTCTCGCTGTGAGGCGACAGTGTTACCCACTAAGTCACTTTGATTCCCTGTGTCGTCGTGAAGCCGGAGCTCCAGCCCCATCTAATGAAACCATAAATAGCTCAGTGCATTCCACGTGTTCGCGGGACTCTGTTTGTGTATTGCCGTCGACTGCATCACTCCATCTGCTCTCTTTGAGGATTTTATTATTATTATTATCACCCCCCATGATTCAAACAAATATTCAGTTAGCTATTATGCACTACGCCCGATTGTGCACTCTTTATGGCGATGTCAAATACTCTTACCTCTATAGGTGAGACATCTGCCGGTGCTTCCCGGCCTCGGCGGCTGCCCTCTCTAACCTGATCACATAGGTATTTTGCTTTCAGCTAGCCCTCGGCGTTTTGTTTGTTTGATTTGCCGAGCAGGTGTTTTATAACCATTAGAGCCTCCAGCATGACCCCGCCGATGAGGAGTAGGCAAATAGAGCGAGCGGACAGTCGAGTCATGCGAGTGATTTTTTTTTTTCCTTCCCTTCATTTTCTTTTTTCTTTTTTTTGCCCTCAATGGAACCATCTGGTGAGTGAATAAGAGCTAAAAAGGGGAGGGGGGGTTGAACGGAGAGTACATCTAGCTATTTACCTTTGCTCACAGTATTGTGTCTGTGGAAGGGGAGGGGGTGGCGGTTCAGAGGGACACCGGAAAGGCCTCTGTGTATTTTGGGACTTTTAAAGTTGCTGTTTACAGTCACAAATTTGTAAGCAAGCACCTGCCATTTCAGTACGGTTTACAGGAGCTGTCTGCAGGAGGGGGGGTTTATAATTAAGGTTAAAATGAACCAAAATATTGAAATAAATTAATATTGTATTCTTTTTTCCTCATTACCAGAGGAGTGGGATTACTGATCACTGATAAATGGATTAAGAGTGTATGTGAACGGAACAACACCTGTTCTGCTCATTTTTTATTTCACTTCATTCATCAGACTTTATTTCTTTATTTTAACTGATTACTTAATTCATTTATTATTATATGTATTTTTCAACTGGTTGAATGGCAGAACAGAATAATTTAATTATCTTGTTAACATAAAATATACATATTAAGTCGTACATGCCACATGATTTTTATTGTATTTATTTTTCACTCATTTTGTTTGGAGGATAAAATTAATTCAATTCACTATAATTAGCCTTGTATATCTTACCTTTATTATATTAAAAGGCAACTTGCTTAAGTACAGTACTTAAGTTTAAAGCGTACAAAAAAAGCTTGGAAAAGCTTGGAAATGTAATAAAACACCAAAACATGCTAATTTCATACAGAAATTATTTGAAACAAACAAACAAACAAATAATATTTTGCTCATGGATAATAGAAACTTTATTTGAGAAGAATTACAAAAATATCAAACATCTAGGAATTACAAACATTACAGATTCCATAAAAAGATTCTCGTTCAGATCATGACAACGTTTCAGTCACTATTAATGTCAGAACAATCCACAGTATGGAGGGAAACAGGCCAAGTACATTTCCTGACTCCTTTAGCTTCACATGCTAACATTAGCATTAGCACTGCTAGCTCTGACTCCTGTGTTCCAGTCTGTTAGAATCTTTCCGGCGGTGTCGATGAACGGACGTTAATCGGGCACTTACTAACCCCAGCCTCGCACCCCGGCACTACATATAATTATGAAATTGATGATAATTACCGTGCGACTCATTAACGACTCATTAGGCTATTATGCTTAAGCTCAATGGCATGCAAATTAGCTCGACTGAACGGCAAAGACGGAGACGAACAGCAAAAACAAATACCAAAAGATGCCTAATTAATGACGATAAAGCGCTGGAGATGAAATCTCGAACAGATTCGGTGGCTTTATTGCTAAATACATTTTTTATAAGGACCTGTGAGCAGACGCAGGCGTGGGTTCGGCATTAGCGTGGATATTGCTGTATTCCGTTATTTTTATGGACCGGATTCGGCTTGTTTATATGAGTAGCAGGCGGGATGGAGGATCATGATTTATATGTGGCTGTAATATTATTAAAATATAGGAAGATGCAACCAACCACTAAATATCTATGTTTTCATTACACGCTAGTATCAGGCTAGCATCGCTAGTACTGTACTGGGCTGACATATAGAATCACAGAATCATATCTCCCAGGTTCACTATTAGTTCCCCCATTCCAAAAAATATAGGTGTGTGTGTGTGTGTGTGTGTGTGTGTGTGTGTGTGTGTGTGTGTGTGTGTGTGTGTGTGTGTGTGTCAGTGATGGAGCAGTGCATCACTGATGATCACTGATAATGGTTAAAGTGGTTAAAATTGTCAGTAATAAGTATTTTTAGTTTATTTTAATTCTTTATTTATTTTTAAGTTTTTATTTATTGTGTTTGTAAGAATATTAATTCATTTTATTCGTTTTCAGTCAGGCAGGTTTCAATGCTTTTTTATTGATCTATTTATCGTTTTATTTAGTTTTAACTAGATCTTTTTATTTATTTATACATTCCTTTAATTCCTTCACATTTAAATCTAGCCTGATTTAGAATCAATTACATTAGTAATACATTTTATATTTTATTTTTCAATTGTTTTGTTTGCAGAGTATAACACACTGTTTTTATTTAATTATTATTATTTTATTTTTATGTACTTATTTTGTTTGACCAATATACTACATTACTTTTATTCATTTTCAAAAACCCTGGTTTATATTTTATTAAATGTTTACTTATTTACTTACTTAAATTATATAAATTTATTAATTTATTATAATTTTTTTATTATAACTTTTTAGTTCATTAACATTTATTTATATTTTACTTGTATTGTTTTGAGGATTTAACCCACTGGTTTTATTAATTATTCAAACCAGTCTTATTTTTAATTAATCTTTGTATTTATTTATAGTCTAAAATTAAATGTATTTATGTGTATTTTATATTATTTTAAAAATCCTTTTTTACAGGATATGTCACGTTCATTCCTCAGAAATTCTTGAATTATGTACTTAAAGGTTTAAAAATGTATAATTCTCATGCTGGAATGAACCTGGTCCTAACCTGATTTTTCTTTCTCTTCTTCTGATATTTAGAGTGAAAAACGTTTTGTAGCATCTAAAAAAAAAGATACTAATAATAAATAAAAAACGATAAAGAAGCTCGAGCCGTGCAGCTTAATTGATTTATTTACAGTGACTCTATCCGAGTGGAAAAGCCACTTTCGTGTTGATTGATCACTGCAACACGGTGCAGGATTTAATACCACAACAAAGCTCTTTGTACTAATAACCCAGGGACATTAAAGCTCTCGGGCAGTGTTTCCATTTACTCCGAAGTGTGGATTTGCTGCTCAAGTGAGCAAGTGGGACTTGCTTTATGTCTCGGCGAGGGGCCGCCCGACAAACTATTTCTGCTAATGGCGAATTATCACTGTTTCTATTTCCCGAAGCAGAGGCTCTGGCAAATTGACGTATCTGTCCTCTGTGGGTTTACGGGCGCATTAAGGCGTCTTAAAATATTAATATGAGAGTGCATTTAGGCCAGAGTAGCCGGGGCGTGTGTTCTCCCTGTGGCTTTCATTTTGGTCGCAGGAGACTGACTAAGAAACCCTTTACACACACACACACACACACACACACACACACACACACACACACACACACACACACACATCCTCTCTCTCCACCTTTCTCTCTGATTTAATCGGTCCTGAACAGCACATGATCACTCCCTTCACTTCACCCTTCCAGTCTGGAGTCCTTTCCTCCTTCTTAACCCGTTTTAAATAAGCAGGGTTGCGTCTCCATCCGCCGGCTGTCGGTCCGTGCGCTCCTCCGGGAGGCGGCAGCTGCGGCCGGCTCGAATCGTGATCGCCACAGACTGCGTGTCACATCCTGTTAGCGTACAAGCTGGCAAACAGAGTCCTCCGAGATCCAGATACAGGACCCCTCTCTCCCTGCCCCTTTGAGCCACATAGTCGAGTCCAGTAAGGATGATAAGGGAAGCAGAGAGGCCAGTCTCTTGTATGGAGAGTCACACCCTGTGTATTTGTATAGTCATGGAAAAAAGAGACCACTTCAAAACAACATCACCGCTTATTTTTGTCAATCACATACTTAGAAATTCTAAACTCAAATGAAGTGACAATTTTGAAGTGGTCTCTATTTTTTTCCAGGACTATATATATAGACAGACAAGCCAGCAGACTGACAGACAAGCAAACACCAAGAACAGCAGTCAAACCTTGAAAAATATCCATTAACTGAATTTGTTCCTTCACCCCATGAGTTTAGTTGATAAAGGACGGTCACAGTAAAGCTGTATATATGACTAGACTCTGAGAAAACACAGACAATATGCATATATGATATGGATTTTTGTTCTGAGAGTGTATGCTGAATAAAAGACAAATAAAAGTGGAGTTATCGGGGTCAGAGACGTTGTGATGAGTAAATGTGACAGTTGTTGTGGTTTGCTGGAAATCGTTGCTGACAGAACAATTGGAGAAATGTGTTTAAATATTGATTAGGTAACATCCATGCTGTTCTGACCCTGACCTCCTCTCTGCTGTTTGGGCTTCGCTCACGTGTGTCAATCATCCCCCGCCGAAACAGCGGTTATACAGAAAGGCGCTACGGCGTGGTCAGAAGTATGTGGACGCCTGAATTTGTTGGACATCCTGTTTAAGAGCCATAGAGAATAATATGTAGTTATGGAAGTGAGTAACTGCAAAATTACTTTTACTTGCTCGTGCCCCGACACGCCAACCGACTCCCCGACTCACCTCACGACTTACCAGCCAACTCACTCCCCGACTCACTCTCTAACACTCTAAATTAATTAATTATCACATACACTCGCCGCCTCACCCCATGACTCACCCCCCGACTCACTTCTTTGTTATTTAATACCAACTCACCAGGCAGTAAAAGCATTTCACTGTTAGAAATATCCCCTGTACATGTCAAAGTTTTTTTGTATTTGTTGAAGGTTTATGTAAAACGCCACATATTCATTCACTCACCTTCTGTAAATGTTGAGCTCCTAATTAGTCATAACAGGTCTGGTCCAGAACATGTGATCTGTTCACAGCGGGCGGGTAAAACAATCACATGACAAATCGTTAATCAAACTCTCAACAATACAATGTTTAAGAAGCTGAAAGCTCTGAATTCTTTCGGTATTTACTTTGTAATTGAATTATCTCTCGCTCCCTTATGGATGGGTTCCGTTGTTTCAGAACTACACGCGATCGCCGTTTACTTCCGTGTAAAGGTACGTTTCGTGTTTGCTTTTGTGTGATAGATACAGCGAAGCACGTGCAAGCCAGAGCGCCGTATGCTAATCTAATTAGCATAACACATCAAAGGTCCCGGCTTTTTCTGGTCTATTTTCATAGCACAATTGACAGCGGTGAGAGACAATACAATGAAGCACTTGGCAGTCAAAGCGCCCGGGCTCTTGGCACAGAGCCCGAAAGAGAAAGAGTTCAGCCGAAATGCTAATCCTGATGGTGAAATATCGATTTCAGGGAGGAGAGGTTTGTGTTTCAGGTGTTTTCTTCAATATATATTATATATATATGTATATATTCACAGACTTGACTCATCAACTGACTGCTCAGGTAAAGTTAATATAGTGTCAGAAACCCCTCTGACTCATTCACTGACTCAGGGCCAAAAGAACTTGCATACCCCCTGTGACTCACCATGTGACTCCATGACTCACTCAGTTATCAAATGAATCACTCCCCGACTCGCTCACTGACTCACTGTTCAGGGCAAATCAACTTGAAGTTACATACCCCACGATTCAATCACTGACTGACTCTTCAGAGAAAATTAACTCATTAAAACCCTCACTAACTCACTCGTTTATTCAATGAATCATTTACTTAATCATTTACCAGCTCACCAACTGACTCAACCACTGGTTCTCTTACTGACTCACCCACTGACTCACCCACTGACTCACCCAATGACTCACCCACTGAGCCACCCACTGACTCACCCACTGACTCTCCCACTGACTCACCCACTGACTCTCCCACTGACTCGCCCACTGACTCACCCACTGACTCTCCCACTGACTCACCCACTGACCCACTCTCAGACCCACCATGTCACATTCCGCAGAAAAAAATATTTAGGTGTCCCAGCACTCGTTACCCTGCATGTAACTTGCATTAAAAACTTGACTCCCCAAGCACACACACCGGAGTTAGG
>JAYDZG010000022.1:8776191-8788505 GCA_034509265.1 Microcambeva bendego
ATATATATATAGATATATATATATATATATATGATATCCCAAGTCTCCCACAGTACAATAATAAATGGTTCGTGCCCTTCTTTAGGCTTGTAAGTTCTAGAAACTCAAACATTTTAGTCATTTAAAAAGTACTTTTATTCCTATAATATAATAAAGGTAAGTTAGAGGGTTTAGTAGTATAATAACAAAACATAGTTCCCTTTCATAATACTTTTCTGGCTTTGAGTTAAAAAAAAAGCACAAAATTCTTAAATAACGGAGAAACAATGCTAAAATAGTAACAAAAATTTAATATCTTCCACTTCACTGGTTTACAAAAAGTAAAACTTAAAAAAAAGCTTAAGTAAAACAAAAACGTAATTTTTTAAAATTTTATTTTTAGTTTAAACCTCACGTCGCTCTTCTCTCAGACCCTCTCTCTATCTCTCACTACACACAATACTATCGATCCACCCCGCACTACTTCTCACAAACGTATGTAAAATGCGTTTTATTCACTGCAACGACACTGCTTCCACCTTGAGGTGTAAATAACACCAGAAATAGAAGTGGTGAAAATGCTTTTTCTAGCGATCAGTAATTATTCGGAATACCTCACGGGAGAACATGGCCCACAAGATCTTAAAACACGCATGATTGTCCTATAATAAACGAGCATAAACTGCCTCTCCTACAATGCATGCTGATTTTGTGAATATCATGTTATGGCGGTGTTTCTACATCAGGGTTACGGTCAGTTACTCCCCAAATGTAAAAGAAGAAAATAAAAGATGCAAAAAGTGAATATAAGCTTGTGTTTTATGCCAAGAAACCGGTACGTCTCTTGTGTTATGAAGCTGTGGTAAGGAAGATAAATATTTTATAGATTCTCAATGGAAATGTAGAAATGTACAGGCAAAATTTCTTAATGTATAAATGTAAATATAAACTATGAATGAACAGTATAACACCAAACACATAATTTAGCCCTCAAGAAAGATTTAATGAAGACAAAAAAAGAGACTGCAATCCACGGATGATACTTACAATCGACCATTTGAGAGCCGCCACATTGCTGATGTGGCTTATTGTTTCAAACAGTTTATAAAGCAGGGAAGTTTTAGAATAGCAAGACACCTCCCAACGTTTAAATCATGGCTTTTTGTATTTTCTTTACCATGTGGTGTTTTACCTGTAGATGAATATTGGTCTTGTTTGTCGCAGCCTCATCCTTGGATGCAACTTTCTGCTGCTTTTTGTTCATCCCTTAAAAAACCACCACAAATTATACACAATATAATTACACATAGACCATATTTTTAGCACACCAATGGGAGAAACGGACAAACCTGAGTAACCAAAGGAAATGCTTGACAATGGGCTGAGATAGATTCCGCTCCCATAGATGGCACCATGGAGCTACAGACACAGATTCAAAGGGATTGGTCCAGAGTAGAGTACAATAAATTCCAAGGCATTACATGACACTGAAAACGGTTTAATCTACAAGCTGTTTAAAATGGTAGGATGGTGACATTACTGAGAACTAAACGTCCATCCACCTGAGCGCTTTGCTGATATCTGTACCTGGAGTTTTGTGTTGGAAGCCACGATCAAGCCGTTCCTCAGAATGGAGTGCCAGTTCTCTATGTGTGATCCACTGAAAAAGATCAGCAACGCTAAATAATCAATTCCCAGGTCCAATGTATCATTTAATAACATTGAGCTTTGGTGATGTAATCATCAGGTTTGTGGGGCAAAAAATTTAGGATTTCAAATATAATGCAACGTATAGTCATGTGAAGTCCAAACCTTGGCCGGTCTCCGTCGTTTAATTTAAGGATTTATAAAAACTTAAGGTTTTATAATCATGCATCTTGAATAATTGTGAGGCTGGAACAGTGGCTCGGTGGTTAGTACGTCCTCTCTGTGTGGAGTTTGCATGTTCTCATTGACAAAGAGTTTGCTCCCATGGTCCAAAAACATGTCGTCAGGTTAATTGAAGATATAATTGTCCTATATGTATCTATCCACTAAGATGTATAAACCACGGCAATGTCCCAAGCCTGGATAAATATGGAGGGCTGTTTTAGGAATAGCATAGCAACTGTGCCGAATCAATGATGTGGATTTTTATGCTAAACTTGCTTTCCTTTCTGAGCTAATTGAAATAAAGGTGTGAGCTTGTTTGTTTTATAGTTTCAACACTAAGCCACTTCAAATCTGGTGCACTTGTTCAACTCACTTGTTAGCCCTTCAGGTATTCTACTGCCAATGAATTACCATTAAGATTATTGCTCATGCTTTTAACCGCTAGATGATATTTGCATCTGAAATAATTCAATGTACTACAGATGTCCATGTACTTTTCAAGATCCATGTAAGATCAAGAAGACTTAGCGTTTACTTAATAACAATGGGTAGACACCTAGTGTGCTAACTTGCTCTATTAATGTCTACATAGGCAGCTCTCTCAGTAGAGAGGATTTTAATAAGTCATTATAAGGCTCACGCATCAGGTTATTTGAAAATCCTCGTGTTGTATTAAAGGCTCTTATGCGTCCTCATTCTTCATACAAAATACCAGTGAAATTTTAAACACTTTACTGGAGAGGATATTAAGGCATCTAGGACTTTAACCAGCCAACTTCTTGGAAGATCTATGTAAACACGCCCCATGTGATTATGAACAATAGCTATAGTGTGAGAGCTGAGACTTACTGGAAAGCAAAGGTACTCCCAAAGAGGTTTTTGGCAGCTCTGAAGTTGGATTCTTTGGCTGGCGGGCTGCTCAGTAAGAGGAACTGATGTGGGGTGTGCATAAATTTTAGTTGCTGTTGGGACAGAAAGCATATGCTGCATCATTCTGAACCAAATAAGTGTCTACAGTGAGTACGTAAGTAGTAATTTGATCCTGATTGCAGATTGTGCATCAGAATTGCATAAGATGAAGATGGTTATACTTATACTTATCTTGTGTTTCAGTTTGAAACAATTCTGTCTAGAACTTTTTTGGCATAGAGAGTAAGCTGATATTTAAATGTAGTATCAATGCTAGAGCGCAACGAGGCTCAATCATGCAGCTGATTCGAAGAATTGAATCAACGAGTCCTCTTTGTCTCCTGTGGATCCAACTGGATCGCACTGCTATATCATTTTACACAAAATATTACTCAGTGCAATAGCGCTAGAAATAAAATCCAAGCATTTGGATGTCAATGATAGAAAAATACATTAAATGATTAGTTAATCAGTACAGAAATAAAAGAAACTTACTCTGGTTACTGGTAGCTTAACTATGTGAGACCTGTTACTGGATATGACCCTGTAAATGACAAATTGCAAACACTTTTAGCAATTTTAAAACACATACATAAAATATTTGAATATCATATATTTGTTGTATCACATTAAATGTGTGTTTAAACTAGGATCTACGGATGTTAACGTTTTGGACTGCAGATCAGTTCTGAACATGTTCTGCTACTGTCCAGATCTCTTAAGATGAAATACATCACGCATAATTTTAATAATTGATTTTATCTTGAATTATTTATATACACATTCTGAGTTTCCGTCTATTATGGACCTGCCACTAGTCAGTATTACTGAATGGTAGCATCGGCAGTCCAAGATGAAAAACAACCTCTGCGATTGGTTACATGAGACAAGTGCTTGTGATTGGTCAGATGTCTGATTTGCATCAGGGTTGAGTTGAAGTTCCCACAAAAGTTACACGCATTGGCTGGACCTGGGCCTTCAATAGTTTGAAGTAAACAAAATTCTGGATTCGACCTGACCGTGATGTGAACCTAACTGAATAGATTGTGTAATGGGCTGGATGATACAGAGGGTTTGGTAGGTTAGCCATGTTTGGGAGCTTCACCACGAGCCTTCACACACTCGTGGGTGGTAAAACATCATCAAAATGGCACCGTGAAATGATTAACCATTTGTTATTTTACTAGTTTAATTGTCTCCCTTTTCAACCCCTTATTAGTCACTCATAATTCGGTAGAATTGCATAACTCCTACTTATTGAGCCTACTAGATATGGGCTGTACCAGCGTTCCCTATGTGCCTCTTTTTAGAAGACTGGCTTGTCACAGAAGACTGTGGGAGCTTGTCATTTAGTTCTCATTTCTCTACGATCACTTTCTGTTCACTTTCTCCATTGTGGGCTTTTCAACCACAGCATTGTTCTGTTTTGATCAGACACCTGTACAACAAATTCTATTTCCTATCTTGCAGGGGATCGGGCATGTAAAGAGGGTTCCTACCATTGCAAGAGCGGGTGAGCCAGAGGGTCGACTCTGTCCATTTGCTTCTTTATCTCAAGATACGGAGCCTGGTAAGAACAAATGCAAATTCATTTACAAGCTTAGCAGCAGTGAAGCAAGGACTATAAAATTACATAAATTGACAGATGACGTCCCAAGAGTTGATTCATGTTTAATGAATCGACATTCACTTTAGACAATGGAGAGTGCTGCCACTATTCACCAGGTTGCCAAATACTGCCTCATTCAACATTTGAGACATTTGCTCCTACCTCAGAAATAACAAACTAAAAGATCACAAATACAGTATTACAAATACAAATTGTAAATTAAAATTAAATATCGTGAATAATAGTGGGACGAGTGTATTGTTACACCCCTAGTTTTCATCCTTTTGACTACTACTAGCTACAGTTGTATCAGTCTGGAACTGTGTGATTGGCAGTAAACAAAACCAAGTACCTGGGTCATTTCCCTTATGGACGTGAGGCTATCTAGAGCTCTCATGACTCGATCGTAGTCCTTTTTCTAAGAAAAAGCAGAACATGAGGGTAAAGAGACACCTAGCATGATTCAACATGCTACTACTGCTTTACCATATTTAAATGCCGAGTATACCCTGGGGTTGAAGGCCAGCGATTGAGAATCGCTGGGATCCACCACGGAAGGATATGGCTCGAAAATGACGACTTTTCTGGGAGATTCCAAAGCCGAGCGACACATAGAGACCAGCAAGTCGACGACCTGTAGGACGCATTCAGAAACTATTCAGGACGTAGGAGATGATCGCACTAGGTGCTCGATTTTAGTGTGATGTTTGTTTAATCAAGCATACCTGGGCACCCGTCGCAATCTCGTCGGCAGCCTCGTTCATAACCCCTAGTGTTTGGAAGGCAAAGACACATAACTCTCTTTCACACACTGTGGGCTGCAAAAACACACAAAGTGAACATCTGAATGAAAAGATATAAAGATTTTATTATTCAATGTCTACTAGATGCCCACTCAAATCAGAAGTCACATGGACTTATGACAGAATCGGTGTGTACCCCTGTCGCCTTTAAGTAAGAAGGTCTCAGGTTCGATTCCCAAGTGGGTCGGTCCGGGTGCATTCTGTTTTAAGTTTGCATGTTCTCCACGTTCTCTGTGGGTTCCTCCCACAGTTCAAAAACGTTGGAGATACAAAAATTGAGCCGATATGAGCCTATGTACTGATGTGTACTGAAGATCTAAAGTGTGCCGTGTACCCTTGACTTACGACCGGCTTAACACACGAACCAAAATTAGCGCCCAGTGCGTTCTGTAAATACCTATAAACGTGTACTTAAGTGTATTTATTAGCGGTAACAACGCTGACAAAATGACAAAGAGAGACATTATCTGACATTATCACCTCGACGCATTGGTTTGAAAAAACCGTGTTAGCGTAGTCAGCGTTCTAATGATTTATGAGGCAACGCCCTATTAGACTCTTCTTTATTTAGATAGTTCCCTACGTATGTAGTAAGACAGTAAGGCAGCTCACTACATTTCCGAACACACTCCATATATACAGAGAGCAAACGTTTAACAGTGGATGATGTTTTCTTTATATTTTGTAAGATTCAATATCACAATGTCACCAAGGAGCAGAGGTGTCAGGGTGAGAAAAGGAAAAAAGAAATGTATGATGGTGTACAGTCAAGCACATGTACTGTACTGAAATGTGATGTGCGTGTTTATTATTGTTTATTACAGTAATGTCTGCTCTATAATTTAAGATTTAAGAAAATATTAGACATGAGAAAGGTTAGATGGGTTTTTGGGGTGGTCTGACACAGATTAATTATATTTATTATTATTATTATTATTATTTATACAGGGCTGTGCTGCCAGCTCATTGGGTTCCTATATGCTATATGTGAGGAGTCGTAGTTATGGCCAAACCCTGGGCAGACTGTCCACATAATTCTACAAATGAGTTTTTTATTTATGAACCTCACACCACAATTGATTGATTAGTTGTCGATTGGCATTTTGGCCGCAGTTTACTTCTTTTACTGCGTGTCTGTACGTACTCTGAGCATCGGTCCATTTTGGAACACGTGAGGTTCGTCGCAGACCACACAGAACTCGTTCAGGACCGGGATCCTCTGCTCAGCGTACTCCATCGTCTGTAATTAAGAACGAGAGTTACACATTTAGAAGAACTCTGCAGCTTTCAATTGTTATTATTATTATTCTGGTAAAATGTGTAGGGTGGAAATTAACCTGGACAAGGAAACCGTGGCCTCTGGCTGGTATCGACTTGGCTCCGTTGTTTGGCTAGAGAAAAATCAGAACAAAAAAAAATACCATTAACTGCACTGTGTATTCTATCAGAGCCAGCGTTAACTTCATCAGCTCGTGCATCTGTGAGCCTTGGCTGTCCATGACGCTGTCACCGGTTTACCACTGTTCCTTCCTTGGACCACTGCAGACCGCGAGCACCCCACAAGAGCTGCAGTTGTGTTGTAATCTGGCAACCGTGGTGAAGCAGTTAATTTTGGAGCGTATGAGGCAGAGGCGTACGAATGAACGAAACAAAAAACAGATGCTTTACTTTTTGTATTCCTGTTTACGTTAGTCTTTCAGAGAGAATATTTAGCTCTGCATGTTTTTCTTTACACATTTACATTTGTTCAAATGTTTCTGCTCCTTTTTTTTATTAGAATACTTTTTTATTTAACAATAAAAACCTTAATGCATTATTAAAGTAGCTTCATTTTAGTTTTGGCGCGTGGCCCTTCACTGAGATGAACTTTCGGCCCCTACCAGAGGCGTTGACGAGAGTGCCGGGGCCAGGATGCCAATGAGCCCTGAGGTAAGTGAGAGCCTTCGACTCTCCCCGGGAGGCTCTTTGGGCATCTCGCCTTTGGTCATCTTGGCACTGCTGGAGCTGGACCTCCCAAGAAGCCGTTGATGGTGCTTGAGGCCGTCCAGCTCGTCCGTGCGGTTCAGGAGCCGGTGAGGCTTCAGCCCACATGTCCCATCCATCCCGACATTCCGATCGCAGCGGGGCTCGCCGGATCCGGGCCGCGGAAGGAGCCGGTGAGGCCGTGACACCTGCCGCTCTTCGGGCCTGGGGACGAGCGGGTGGGCCGTTTTGAGGCCCGGAAGCTGCTCCGACAGCGAGGGGACCAGGAACTTGCGAGGCTTGCCGACACAACCGTCCACCTCCGGCTTCACCGCGCTTGTGCACGTGCGGCGCAGGAGCCGGTGTGACTTGGAGACGCCGTCCTGCTCGGGCTTGAGCTTCTTTTTGTTCTTTGTGCAGCCGGGAGGGGGGTAGCTGGGGGATCTTGATTGGCACAAGAGAGGAGAAATCATTAGAAAACGGATATCACATCTGTCCTGTGAACATCTCTCCTGCCTCGAACCCTTTCTGTGATAATGACGAGACCAGAGCGAGATTTGATTGGGAGCCTAATTTCAGGGGAGGTTTTTAAAGTTTGGAATAACGAGACACAGCAGGACTTGTGTTGTATAACTTGGCTTGACTAATTTGTACGAGTCAAGTCTTCCGACACTAAACAAGCTGCACCAAATGCTAATTTGCTGTCCATTTTTATGACCAGGTAGGTAGCACTTTGTTCGTTCTCCCAGAATCGACGTGGCTTTCCTCCGGGTGCTCTGGTTTCCTCCCACAGTACACAAACATGCAGTTTAAGGGAAGGTCGTCAAGAATCAAACAACTCTACGTGTTCTTGAACCTAGCAGTTGTTGGCTCCAGCGTGCTTTAAGAAGGTGCTCACACCTGCGAAGAGTCGAGAAGATGTGCAGAGGAGACTTGACCTTCTTATCCGGCGGCTTCTTGCTTTGTGAGTTAAGTTTGTCTTTAGTATGGTGCTTCCATTCCTGCGTGACAAATGTCTGCATGACCCTGATGAGACAGAAGCCATATTCAATATTAGCCTCAGGATCCATTTATGGGAGATCTATGAGCTACTTGAAAACAGAGATCATACTTTTTTAACTGATGTCCTAGGCCGAACCTGTCTTTCGTGGACATCTGGAATACGTCAACGGTTGGAACTGAAAAAAAAAAATGCAAAAGCGATTCAAGAAGTGAGATTATTACTAACAGTGTAAAGCAAGAAACTTTCATTTATAGGAAAAACAAAAAAACCCAAAATCAAACATTTTTCGCTGGCCATTTTAAATCATTTACGACATTTAACACACATCTTGGTCCAAACATTAACACTGTAAATAACACTTAAATATGATGTTTGTGTGTAAAGCAAATTCTGACAGTTTATTGACAGCTCACTTGGCTCAACATGGTACATCTTGATGACAACCTTAACATGCGGTACTGATCTACAGCTGTTCAGAAATAAAAACAAACCATAAATAAACTTTTTATGCATTTAGCCTTATAAAAAAATCATTTACTACCTCCACAACTAAAACCACTGTTTGTGAATACTTTCAGCTGTAGTAGTAGTAGTCTGCATTGTTGATTTGGCAGGTTTTTTTTTTTTTTTTTACGCCGGATGCCCTTCCTGACACAACGTCCTATATATCCGAGCTTACAATACACTGATTTGTGCATCCTTGTGGCTAGGGTGGCGTCCAGCCGAACCGGGGAGTTCAGGCTCTGATTGCTTCTCCCGGGCACTTTATTTATTATTTTTTTTTACTATTTATTAGGAATTTAATGTCATGTTTTACACTTTTGGTTACATTCATGACCCACACACACGGTTATTCATTACTCAACATTAATCTTTTCACAGGTTCATATCAAACACAGTCATGGACAATTTTGTCTCTCCAATTAACCTAGCTGCATGTTTTTGGACTGTGGGAGGAAACCGGAGCACCCAAAGTAAACCCACGCGGACACAGGGAGAACATGCAAACTCCACACAGAGGTGACAGTGCTACCCACTAAGCCACAGTGCCACCCACTGAAAAACACTTTAAACTAAATAAAAACCTCTTTACAAAATGATAAATCGCTCATATGAGGTAAAGAAATCTGAGCCTCCCCGCCTCTCACATCCTCGACGAATAATCCTTTTTAGATCGATTTAATAATATTATAAATTGGCTTCGTACAAATAATTAATCAGTCGGCATTAGCATGACCATTCGTCTCAAAATAGTATACCCTTTAAGTTTAAAGCTAAAACTCAAAGTATGGATGCTTTGCTGACTACAGCAGCAGGTTATTTAAAGCTAAAACATCAAGGTATGGTAACATTGCTAACTAAAACTGCATATTATTTATATTTTATATTTAAATGACAATCTACGGCTTCCAATCTTGAAGTAGAAACACCGCAAAGCCGGCTGTGTCAATTAAACAAGCCAAAAATACTACTGAATGTTCTGTGTGTAAAAGTTCAAATAAATAAAAGCAGCAGTCTAGCAGAACTGTGTTGTTGTCGTTTCTGTATTTTATTATTTTAGAATATTTGTTTTACAGTCTAAGCGTTGTTATTTAGATACCTAGTTTAACATTGAGACGGATGATTACTGCTTAGTTGTCTGAAATGACTGTATTAGATTTGAAATTTTCCGACCTGGTCCGTTTAGATATTGCGTTAGGGAGCAGTGAAGGCGTACAATAACAGGTTCTGTCCTGACCACATCCCAAGCGAGAGCGATTTCCTCCTGTACAAATAAAATATCAACCAATTACCTTCAATGTATTTACAAAATCACATATTATAAATGATTTGATTTGTTATCTCACCTATACTACTTACATCTAGAAAGCTGACATCAATGTGCAGGTCAATGTCCACATCATCAATCGCACCATATTCCCTAAAAGAGGATAGATTTACAAACACATACAAGTTTTATTTTTAAATATATGGTAAGGTATTGTTATTTACACCCATACTAATATTGTGTTGGTCCCACGATGCTGCCAATGCCCATGACCCTGTCACCGGTTGACCACTCTTCCTTCTTGGACCACTATTGATAGTAACTGACCATTGCAGACCGGAAACAGCCCTCAAGAGCTCATTCAACTCATATTTCCTGCTTTTAACATCCACTCTGAGGATATTCACTAGCAGGATGTTAAGCTAAAACTCCAAGGTATGGACAAACAAACTCAAAATAGAAGTAGCAAAAACCCTGGAGTATGGTTACATTGCTAAATAAAATAGCAGAGTTGTATAACTAAAACTATTGCTGACAAAGTAGAAAGTCGTTTGAAGCTAAAGCTGTTGCTAACTAAATGTAGAAAGTTGTTTAAAGCTAAAACTATTGCTAATGAAATAAAACATGTTAGATATTGATAAACTATTGCTAACTAAAAGTAGAAGATTGTTAATAGTTTACGATTGCTTATTACATAAAAAACTTGTTAGTCATTGCTAAATCTATTGCTAACTGAAAGTAGAAGGTTATTTATAGCTAGAACAAAATAACAACAGGTTATTTACAGCTAAATCTATTGCTTCCTAAAAGTATGTTAAACTATTGCTAAATACAAAACAGGTCATTTATAGCTAAATCTATAGCAAGCAAAGTATATTATTCATAGCTAAAACAATTGCTAACTAAACCGCGGCGTGTTATTTATAGCTAAAAGTATTGCTAACTAAAAGTAGCAGAGTATTTATGGCTAAAACAACCATGACGCTGTCACCGGTTCACCACTGTTCCTTCTTGGGCTACTTTTGAAACTTGGAACTTGAAACTTGATAGTAACTGACCAATGCCGACAGTGAAAAGCTCACAACAGCTCATTCCACTAACTTTTCCTGCTTCTAACATCAACTCCGAGGATATTTCACTTACTGTGTAGTATAACCCACCCACTAACAGTGTTATTCACCAGTCAGTGGTCATAATGATAATACACAGAGGTCCTCAAATCTTTAAGTCTTAATAAATTCAGAATTCTTTTATAATAATAAGACAGATAGCAAATGGATATTGGAATAAACCCTCACTGAGGCTGCCACTACTAACTAAACTAAACACTCAGTTGTGAGCTTCTGTTTATGAATACCAAAATATTGAAAAAACCCTTTAGCACAAGAATAAAATGAGAAATTCCAAGACCAGATTTTAGAGATGAATCATTTTCTTAGCAACAGCTTGGCAGCGCGTATGACTCCCACATACTCTATGTGTCAAGCGTGCGTGTTTATTTTTCAGGTCGTTGAGAACACTGACATTGACAGATGCTGTTAGACGTTGCTATGATAATAACCAGTTTATTCAAAAACACTATAAGTGTGAAATTGTAACATAGAAAATATGACATCACAGTATTTTAGGGTTTTAAGTTAGCAAGCGAGCTTGGGGAGATGAAGTGGCAGCTTTCATTGTGAATGTTAGTAATGCTGGAATAATGAACAGTGAACTTAATGAACCTGGTGACTATGAAAACTAGTATGGATTTCATGTTTTGGTTTATGCTACATGCCTCTCTGCATCTGTCCTTGCTTCCTGATTTACCCTTGTGTCTATGAGCCAGAATTATAGTCAAGCCAAGCCAAGCCAAACCTAGCCAAGCCAAACCAAGCCAAGTCAAGCCAAGCCAAACCATTCTATTTTATTACTTTGATATCCTTGTTCTGGCCTACCCTTGCCAAATCTTTGTATGGTTCTAGTCCTTGTCTTTGTTGTTGTCACAAGGTTTCAGATCCTTGTCCTGATTTCCCCATTCCACCTAAGAGTTTTGGCAGCCCTCTCTTGGCAGGTTTGTTGTGGTACCATGTTCTTTCCATTTGATGATAATGGACTTGATGGTGCTCTGGGTGTTCAGCAGAGATTTGGATATTTTTATAACCCAACCCTGACTTGTACTTCTCTACAACTTTATCCCTGACTTGTTTGGAGATTTCCTTGGTCTTCATGGTGATGTTTGGTTAGTGGTGTCTCTTGCTTAATAATGTTGCAGCGTCTGGGGCATTTTAGAAAAGGTGTGTGTATACTGACAGATCATGTGACACTTCATTTCACTAAGCATGGGACTTCTGAATGTAATTGGTCGCACCAGAACTTTTTAAGGGCTTCATAGCAAAGGGGGTGAATATATATGCACATGCCAATTTT
>JAYDZG010000022.1:8792066-8803762 GCA_034509265.1 Microcambeva bendego
GGGGAGAGAGGAAGTATTGTGAGAATAGGTAGGTTTTAAGAGTCTTGAAATAAGAGAAAGAAGAGCAGAGACGAAGAGATAGAACATTCCACGGCGTTGGGGCTATAACACTGAATGATCTACCGCCGAAAGTGACTAGTCTGTATTTTGGAACCACCAAGAGGCCAGTATCAGAGGACCTGAATGTTCATCTTGGGGGTGCAGGGATGCAAGATTTGTGATAAATACACCAGAGCCAGAGCATTAAGGGATTTGTATGTTAAAGGCAGAACTTTAAACTGTATACGGAACTGTATATAATTCTTAATTGACTACAATAAAATGAATCAAGTAGGCTTACTGATCTGTAATTCACACAATAACACTCAGCTACACCTTCAGTATCTCAAAACCAGTTCAACCTGACTATATCATTGAAAGAGAACCAGCTAAACTCAATCTGATTTATTTAAAGGTTTTTCAGAACTTATCCATTCTACTTAGTGTTTTACGATCCAAAGAATCAGGTGACAATGACGGATAGGACTTGGTTATGAGAAAACTATATGAATATATTTTTTAAAATGGCATGGCCAAGACCAGTGATAAATATTTAAACTTCAGATAAACTAAACAGACTAACTTCCCCTAAAAGTAAATTAATATCAACTGCATTGTATTAATTAAATGCTTTATAATTATGTGAATGTATAACATACATTACAATAAAATAGAATTTCTAAACACATACAGTATGTACAAATATTACAGAGGCTGTACCTGTCGCAATTCTATGAAAAATAACTGGAATGGGGTCTCTGGTAACTAAAACTTCATCGTTGTTCTCAGAGTTTGAGACATATGTGTTGTCTGAAAAAAAGCAAAGAAACAACAGATATTTATTCAAATAAAAATAAAGTCGGGATGTGACAAATATTCTATTCTAAATATAATTTAAATAAGTCATGAAATTGAGAAATTAACAAATAAATACTTATCAGGATGAATACTATTTTATTAAATACCAAATAAGCAAAAATAAAAGCTTCAATTATCAGGATAAATGCAGTAAACTCGATAATAAACTACAATTCTCAGGATTGATATACATAAAAAAAACAATTATTTAAATAAAACAATTAACAAAAATTAAAATAATAAAACTATCAATTAGCTACAATTATAAGCACCAATAAAATTTTAATAAATACAAGGATTGTAAAATATATTACAAAAATTAGGATAAATAAAAAAAATCATCAATACTGGTCAATACTTTTTGTCTTCAACAAAGATCTTATAAGAGTAAAAGGACTAAAACATTTAAAAGTAAAATGTTTATGTAGTTCATTCATGGGTCAGTGTGCTTCTCGGAGATAATTCAGTTTAACAGAACATAAGATGCTCAGCCTTTCACATAACGTCTGGATGTTACACCACTTATGAGTTACTACACCAGAAAAAGAGGAGGTCAAAAATTGATCCCAAATCGACCCTGTCTGGCTCTGAGAGTTTAGCAGTTGAGAACATGGCAATCAGGTGCTTGTCGTACGAGGTTCACTCAGTTCACCTTCAAGTGTGATTTAGATTTACAGAAAGCAATTTGCCTCAGATTTAACAGAGCTTCAGAGAAGCTGGTTGTGAACTGGTTGTGAACAGACATATAAGGATACATAGCATTTATTAAAATACAATTTTTTAAAACATCTACAATCATGATAATATTTAATTAAATAAGAAAACTGACTAAAAATAACTTCATTTGGCAGGGTATTGTGTTTCTGTGTGCATTCTAAATTAGTGCAAGCTATTTCCCTGCTACACTTCATATAAAACCATGAAATGCTGATGGATTCTTGAGTAATACCCTTTTTATAGATTATCTCCACAACAGGAAGGCCAACATTTTATGCAAAGCTGAACACACACTGATGCTGGAAGGATTAAGCATTAGCCTATGAGCCATGAGAGAACCTGTCTCCTATGGGATTTGAATTTGAATGTTTAATTCTAGTCATGGACTAAGATGAAGAAGAAAATCTGAGCCTTATATGTACCTGTGTCATTACTACATCGATGCATAAGGTATGAAGGACCCCATCTGGAGTTCTAATTGCTTACCCATTTGTTATATAGTTATATATAATATTCATTTCCGAAACTAGAAGGTTCAGGTAGAATCTTCTACTGATCATCGTAAAACAAATACACAGCATAAATCATGACAGAGGCCAAAACACAGCAAATAAAACAACAAAACAAAAACATAACAACTGCTTACCTTAACTTCCGTTCGTCCAGATGTTATTAATTTTATAACCGTGTGTTGTCCCATTAGGGATAGAATCGGTTATTGTGTAAATGTGCTAATCATTAAAAACCTCCAAATTTTTCACACTGGTGTTTGATTGTTTAGTGAAGCCGTCAGTTGACAACCTGCAAGGAATCTTTATCTCAAACTGAACAATCTAAGATTGTACGTCCTCTTGCACAGATGTGCATCAGAGTTCTAATTAACATTTTTACACGATGTTGAAAAAACATGACAACATTGAAAAACCATCAGAAGCTACTCTCACAAACCAAACCATCTCTCACAGGTCTGTGTGCCGCTAACCCGAGATGTTAGTTACTAGCGTGTTACTCCGGTCCATCAGTTTGAATGGAATGATGCTAATCGAGTTAGCTTGGTAAGCGAAATCCAATGTAATCTGTCTTAAGTAGTGTATTTGAATAACTCAACTTATAAATTGATGACTTATAGGAGGTAAGAGAGCAAAGCTGAGAGTTGTTTGTGAGCAATTCTTTTTAAAAAAGCACATAGAAGACATTTTTATCAAGGGTGCCAGTAATTCTGCAGCTGGATTTATGGCCAAACTATGTTTAGCATGTTCTAATTTCATCGCTGAATTTAAGAACAAGTAGAGTGATGAAAAAGGGTAGTTACCTGGATAATCATCTGAAACATGAACAGAGTAGGACACCCTGAAACGGAAAAGAGAGTCTTTAATAAGTTAATAAATCTAAGATATATAGACCAGCCATTCCTAAACTAAGTGGTATGGATGTAATGATACACTCAACACATGATGTTATACGATTCATGATTCCAAAATAAAATTCAAGACAAATGATGACAAAGTTTCCTTTTATTACTTCTCTGTAAAGGATAATCACAAATACAGTATTTATTGGTTGGTTGGTAGGTAGGGAGGTAGGTAGGTAGGTACAAACTATGCAAAACATTTTTTATTAAGTCAACTATGCAAAACATTTTTTATTAAGTCAACTATGCAAAACATTTTTTATTAAGTCCAATTTAGGAACTTGGTGCCATCAACCAGCCTACGTGAATAGCTTTTTAAATCTGCTGTTTGAAGTAAATATCAATTTGCATCATGCTTCATGTGAATAGTCTCGGGGTGCATTGTTACATCTTGTAAACTAAAAGTGGAATTATGCACACTATTAAACCCCTAAAACTGTTTTACAACCAACCCAAGCTCTGCCACATCACCCCACTGCTGTGTAGCAGCCAGCATAAAGTTCTTAACAATGTTGCTGGCCTACAATGCCCAAAGCCAGCTAAAAGAATTCCTAAATTCTGCTCTGTACCACTCGGTGATCTCCGAGCCACTGACTTAAAACAGACATGCAGACTAAATCTGTGCCCTTGACGTCTTCAAAAGATGATTAAAGACCCACCTCTTTACTAAGAACTTCATTTAAGAACTAATATGCACTTACTGATGTTCGTAAAAAATATTTGTATAAAGCAAATTTCTTTGTTCTAACAAAGTTTCTGCAGATTTGAACCCTTGGACTGTTTGCTTGAGCTGGAGAAGGTGGTGCTTAAGGGCACAGTATGAAGATGGATTCTGTCGAATTGTATTCAAGATCCTTATTCAAACCTCATTCATGCTTTTGCAAAGAATTAACTGTAATAGAGGGCTGAATTTATTACTAATACACTACAGGACTGTCTGAAAACCAATCAATTTTCAGCTCTGCCATCCAGCATCCACATGAACCCCAACATCTGTTGGGTGATTGATGCCGCCAGTGCAGAGGTGGGGAACGAGTGCTTTGATCGGGGTGTGTCTCTCAATTCTCATCCGCATTAGCACTTGTCTAGTGTTAAACATGACTAACCTCAATACAGTAAGAAAGTGAATCTTTTTGAATAATTACATGCATGTTAATCCTTGAGTTTATGGAATGATTATGAATTTAAATTGCAAGATGTTTGTATCGGTCAGACCCAAAAACTGACATACTCAGAATCTACGAAAATGTACCGAGTCGTTGAACCGGCTTGACTCAGCACTGTTTATTTTTGACGTGATTTAGTGGATCCATGGTAAATTCATCCAAGTGTGCAAACAGACATCCTTTCAATAAACCACAGTTCGTGCTCGACCAGGTGGTTAGAAGCTCTGCATAGTTACCGGTCCACTGGGCGCAATCTAGCGAGCAGAATCGGCAGTGCATGCAGAAGATGCTCTTGTGTTACGGTGGGAACACCCGACTATGTGGGCGGAGGTCTAAAAAATTGGTTCCATTAAGACTATCATTAAGGAATGCCATGCTATGTATTATAGCTTATTCATTTTATGAGAAATGTGGCACTGTATAAAATTGTGTATGTGTATTTAAGCAAACTGGTTGTTAAACTGTTCATGTAAATAATGAGACTAGAAATATAAACCTTACATTAATTACATTAATAATCTCTTTGGCTGCTCTTGTTTGTTGTCGCCACGGCGGATCATGTTCCGTATTATTTATTTGGTATAGTGTTTGCACCGAACACAACGCTCCTGTTTATCATAGCTTGAGACATGTTTGTGCATCCTAGTGCCTAGGGTGGCATCCCAGTTTCGAACCCGGGGAGCCGAGTTCAGACTCTTGGCACAGGTGTGCTAGTGGAAAACCCTGCTGCTTTATCTGTTCACTCATGTAACATGAATGATGCAAAGGTCATAATTAGATATAAAACGAGCAAATGTCAGCAGCACTACCACAAACTCTTCTTAAATTGTGATAGAAAACACTGACAGAGACCCAACAAGAGACATTAGGAGTAACCCAAATGACTTCCTGTCCTACCAGAAGCGAGATACACACTGAGGTAACAGAAGAGGAAATGACATTACTAAGACAAAGTCGTTTTCTTAAATTCAATAAGCGTAAAGTCCTCGAGTCCAGTGAGGAGACGTCGTCATTCAAAGTAGCAGCTTGGTAAAGCCCAAAACGTCTGTGCTGTGTCATTTCTCATTCAGGTGTGTCGTATTTTGTATTTCCCGTGAGAGCTCATACATTTATAATGCAGTAAATCTCTCACAGGAAATACGAAGTGAAACACACATGAATCAGATATTACACAAAACAGAAGGCCGGGCTTTACTCAGTTTATTCTACCCTAAAAGTTGGGGTGGTGTTGAAAATGCAAATAAAATAAAAACAAGTGTTACTGTGACATTTATTTCATTGCAGGCAGGATAAATCAAATATATTTATGTTTTGTTTGCTCAAATATTTCAACCTGCAATATGTTCCAAAAAAGTTGGGACAGTAAAGCATTCACAACTTTGTAATGTTGCTACTCTATTTCACGATACTTCCAATATTCAGCTTTTATTTTTGCCCCTTTCTTCCTGCAAAGTACTGGGTAATTGTTATTGAATTTTTCTCCACACCGTCTCTACTGGGGATGGGTCAGGACTGCAGGAAGGCCGGTCCAGTACTCGTACCCTCTTCTTTCACAGCATTGTCTAGTTGTAAAATGCTGGATGTTCCAGGAAAATAAGACGTCTTGAAGGCAGCATATGTTGCTCCAAGATCTCTGGGTGGTTTTCATTAATGCTGCATCACATAAGTGTAAACGACCTTTACACTGACACACCCCAAGTTTTGGATTTGGTCCTGACAAGTCTGGGCGATCCTTTTCATCTTTGGTTCAGAGCATACGGTGTCCATTTTTCCTTGAGTCATTAAATGATCAAAGAGATCAAAGGGATCAAAGATCAGCACCATCTGATGGATCAAATATCAGGTGCGGTGAAGTTAAGTTCGTGCTCTTGACGTCTACACACCGAAATTCATCCTGATTCTTTGAATCGTTTAATGATATTCTGCACTGTAGAGGGAGAAATATGCAAATCTGTTCCCACCTTGCTTTGCAGTAGAATGCTTTCTGATTATTGTCTTACTCATTTGTGGAAAAAATGGACATCCTCTGGAGATTTCTGCTCCCCAAAGACTCTCAGTCTTTTCTGGATGCTGCTTTTGTACTGAGCAATCTCCTATTTGGAATAACAACCTTCAATTTTTTCACGTTATTACTATCCCTAAATTCTTCCCATCGCAACTTTAATTGGAACTTTGTGCAGGTCTGAAAGGCTGGAACGGAAGTTCATTAACAAATGAAATGAAGTTGAGCAGAGAAAGCAATAAAATATCTCGGGTTCAAACTAAGGGAAAAATAAGGAGACTACAGGCAACTTTCCCACTTCAACAAGCAGGTGACAGAGTGTGATTTTATACACTGTTAAAAATATGGTGTTAGAGAATGTTATGTTTATGGCATTATAACCCCAATTAGCCGAGATTTTAATGACATAAAGAAACAGCTTGTGCTGGCATGATCATACTGTCAATGTGTGACATTATCCTTGGGTACCAGTTTTATCATCATCATTAAAATGATTTTTTCAAAGTGTATGTTTCCCATTTTAATATGCGACTTAAAATCTGAAAACTGAAACTAGTCTTTTGCAGCTGAAAAGATGCAGTCGGCTACTGCGCAAGTGTCAAAGGGGGCCATGCGTTAGTCATCGCCCTCCTCTGTCAGAGTGGCAGTAAGCAACAGGTGTTTATTTGCTGCTTAAGTGGCGCATGTGTAAAACACTTGGGATGTAACGATGCACCACGAGTCAGTTAAGAATTGATTCACATGAAGCACGATCGATATTCACTTTAATTAAACTGCAGATATTTCAAAATGATTCAAATAATGATTCAAAACTGTTTTGCAAAGTTTGTACAAACCTCAGAAGTAAAAATATATTAATTATTTAACTAAATAAAAGATACACACAAATGCAGTGCAGTGAACTCCCATAAATTCGTGGTTCAGGGTTCGCAGAAACCACTCCAAATATCTTTCACATTTTTATGGTTTTATCATCGCAATATATCATTTATCAGGTTTAAATTGTTTCCTCCTTTCCTTCCCTCCTTGCACGGCATTTGAAGACCCCACCCACATAAAGTCCGGTCTCCCCGCTACCTAGCAGACATGGTGGCCAATACGTATCTGTCACAGAAGATGCTGATTAAGCCCACTAGATGGCGCACAGCGAGTTATAAACCGCGGAGTTCCAAATATTGGTGCTGGTTGTGCATTGTTTATTCTTCTCATGACTGGTCTTGGCTTGCTTAACAGGGCGTTTTGGTCTGTCGGTCCTGGATCCATTGCAAAAAGCACCCAGACAAGTAAATTTGACTCAACTCGAGCTTTCCTGTAACAGCCCCTTTCCAAGGCATGGCACCCTATGCTATGGTCTGTTGTGAAATCTGGGTTGGCACTTGTTGTGTTCCAAGTGGTATACTTTCACATGTTCACCTGGGCAAACAGAAGACATGTGGACACATACCGTACTGTAGTGTCAGGTAGCGTAAAGTGGAGAGGTCAATGACTAAAGAACTCTTTGGCCTCAATTACCAGTTGAAATACCAAGCCATGACTCTTAAACCTCAAACCCTGCACTGCAATGTTTCCACTTCATTGCCGACCTAACAAAAAGCCAGTCCTGCACACCCTCTGTATGAAGTTTAAAACAATACCCCTGCGGCCTCTTCCAACCAGAAATGTTACCTTCACAAAATAATCATCAGCACTTCTGTAAAAAATAAAGGAAGTCAAATACTTCCTCTTGAATCCAGCCAGTGACACAGTTTCATCCTAAAACCATACTTCAGAGAAAAGGTTTACAAATGTATAGTGTCAGTACAGGACAGAGGCTGGCTCGATAAAACTTCTTCATGTCCAATACCGATACTACAAATCTGATCTAAAAACCACAAAGCAGTAATCATCCATGTCTCATACAGCATGGATATACTAGTTATTTAAATAACAATGCTCAGACTGTGAAACGAATATAAGTTTACGCACAGAACATTAAGCAATATTTTGGTTTCACTTACGTCCAAACAACAGACAAACCTTAAAGCGAACAAACAAAAAGGAGAAGGCTACATATGACTAAACAAGCTAAAGGACACAAAATGGGGCAAGACAGATAGACCAAAATTACCGCTAAATCAAACTCAAGATAAAACCAAACCAAGAGAACCAAGTCACACCAAAATAATCTCTGCTGACTGTTCCCCAGCACCTCTCTGAAATGCACTCAGATTAGGGGCAGCTGGTGCTAATTAGCAGAGTGGACAAATCATAAAAGGGGCATTGGCTAGGGACCAAGAGAAGTGTAAAACATAAGCTAAACTCCACATGATCTTTTGATCAGGCTTTATGACGGATTGGCATCCTGTCCTGTGATGTTACAACATGCCTCAGCATATTTCCCACACAGTCTGATGAGCTATTCACACTCACACTTCTAGAATGTGCTCACACTGCAGTGGTGTTGAGCCTTTTTAGGAATTTGGTGCATAAATTAAGCAAAAAAGAATTAAAAATAGAGCAACCTGTAATATACTTAGATGAATTCTAATTTTTAGTTAAGCCACTCGATGAAAAGTGCCAGCAATTAGGTTTATGTACGGGAGAACTCCACAGCCAGACTGAATTTTAACAACAGCAGCAAGCTTGGCCTTCTCATGTAACATCAGTGCATGAAATTTGGACTGTGAATCCTTTCGGCTGCTCTCGTTATGGGTCTCTATGGTGGATCGTGGTGTAATCCGCATTACACCAGAGTTGGGATCTCATATCATGTCTCGGCTTGTGTGGGTGCCTTATTTCAAAGCTATAAACAGATCAAAAAGGGAACACCTGATGACTTAGCAGTGAAGGCAATCCCAGGATTCAGCACAACGCAACGCTTCTCACAAAAACTACAAATATGGCGACCAAATCCGAACCAAGTTGACCTGTCCATCAAGAACGTTCATATTTTCATACAGACCATGACATTCTGATTAAGCCCATCATTCATTAAGCTTTCAGAGGATGCGTTCTCGGGCTCAAGAGGCGTCCTAATTCAAGTTCAATTAATTCCAACATCCAAGTTCCCTACTAATTCGTAAATCTTCTCACAAGACGTTCTTATCGGCCCCGCTCTGGTGAGCAAAAAGTATAATTCTGGCCACGTCCGTTTTCAATTAGCATTTATCAAGGGATTAATTCAGGAATTTGCATGAGCACAAGGAAGGAAGCAATACAACAACTCATTTATGTGTGACGTCTCAGGAGCCCTCGGGTTCCGAAAGACAGTGGAAACATGCTGTGGTCACCAAACTGATGATAAATGTATATGATTATTGTAATTACATTTACCTTTTGGATCCTTTTGAGTAGGTAAACGTGAAGGTGGCGTCACTGAATCGGAAATCTGAAAAGGGAAAAAAAGGTGGAAAATTAACTTATCAATTAAAAATATTTATAATTTCACACCCCTCATAACTGATGGCTGGTTGATGGTGCCTGTGCAGGGTCGAGGGCTAATGTGTTGACCAGGGTGTAGCTCTTCGTACAAAAAGCTGATCCCTGCAGGTGAATGATGGAGTCGGTACTGAACTCGTGGTGGAGAGGGTGTGTGTCAGTTGCAACTCTTGTTAGTCAGCAGTATAGGGAGGTATTGTCCCATCTTTATCTGGAGTTATATATGGAATCATACCCCACACTTTAAAAATCCAATCTTGGCGCAAACCTATTATTTACATTTTCAGCACTTAGCAGATGCCTTACATTGATTTACATTACAGTTAGTTTACAGCAATTGAGGATTAAGGGCTTTGCTCAGCAAGTTCTACAACCTTTCTGATCCATGATACAGTTACTTATTAAATAGATGTCGTTATTTTAATGCCATAACAGACTATTCATTTTATTAATAACATATTATATATAATATCTATCTATCTATCTATTTATATATTGTTATATATAACAAAACAACGCATATTTCCCTTTTTGAAATTTGAAAACAATCCCAACATTGCATGAATAAATTAATAATTCAAATAAAGAAATAATCCTCACATAAATACATTTGGCTGGAAAATCGCATACATGTCAATTTTTTGAAGTGACGTCAACCAGGTGAATATTATCTTAAATGAATAACCGATTCAAATCGGGGCCTGTGTGTGCCAATTTTTACCCGTTTTGTGGTGCATCGTTACATCCCTAGAACCAAACCAAGTAACAGAGTATTTTGACCTAACAAACCACTTTGATTTGTTACTCAGCAACAAGTATATTACATCCATCAAGTGAACTTTCTCTCGGGATGAGTAAATGTTTGGTTAAATACATCGATTCGTTTATATCACCGATCTCAGACCAAATACTGGATGTATGAATTGGTCGATAAAACAAAAAAATGAGACACAACCACAAAAAATTGGTCTCTCAACAAGTGTTGTCTCCATGGCAACATGACCAGGGGTTTCCGCTGTCATCAGACACTACCGAGTAAGCGAAGCCAGAGCTAATAAATATTTGCATGGCAGAATGCAAACTACAGATGTTTGCACATCTAAACGTGGATGTTTTGATCCTACTGGACATTAATGCATCATACGTCGGATGTGCTGACTGCTGGTGTAATTAAGAGGCATAATCAGGGATTACCCTAGTGCACATTTTGGAAAAGACCAATGCACACCTACCCGATCCAGTAAACACTGAAGGTATATTTGATCAGTTATTTTCACGTGTTTACACAAAGCAATACATTTCTTTCACTATTATTTTTGGAATTCCCCCGTACAGCAGTAACCAGCACCCTGGATGGAAGAACTCACCCGAGAAAAGGCAGTCTTTCTCCGCCTGGCACCTCTGTATAACGATGTCGACGTCTTTTTGAATCCTCTCTTGCCTTGAACACATCCCCATAAACTCCAAAACCCTCAAACTGAACTGCAAAATGCTGCTTCGGTTGTTCGGTCACGACAAACGCGCTCGTAGACGTGCTGAGGAAAAAAAACACCCAGGTGTGTCGTACAGCAGCCGCTCGGCTCAGCTCGACTCAGGTCGGCTCATCTCGGCTCGACCGAGGCTCGGATGAAATCAGAAACGAACGATCGTCGGTTAGTCGGTGCTGCTCGCATGAACGATCACGCAGAGATGTCAGATTAACGCCGGAAGCTTTACCGGGAGCGTCGCTCATCACCACGCTGCGCTGCGAACCCCAACAATGGCGAATCCGAAGGGCGACCAGATCTCATTTAAAGTGAAAGTACCACCAAAGGCAGACGTCGTGAGACGTGTAGAACCTAGTACGATCTTACTACGACGGCGTAGTGGGACCACGTTGAAGACAATATTTGAATGTTTTCGTTCGAGTCGGAATTGCTCATGATTAAAGTCGAAATAAGTTCGAGAATAAAGTCGAAATTACTTCGAGATTTAGGTCAAAAGCATTCAAGGATAAAGTCGAAATTACTTCGAGATTTAAGTCAAAAGCATTCAAGGATAAAGTCAAAATAACTTCGAGAATAAAGTCGAAATTACTTCGAGATTT
>JAYDZG010000022.1:8803862-8817178 GCA_034509265.1 Microcambeva bendego
CAAAACATCCTGCCTAAAAAATGAATGTAAAGTAATGCTTTTGTAACGTCACCGTGAACTCTTATAACAAGCTTATTATTATTATTATTACAGTTATAATTATCCGTGCTGGGTCTCTAAAGCCATCTGTGCGTGTTTAGTGCTCTCCCACTGTCTCTCTGTCCCATATGATCTCTGGGTGCTCCAGTTTCCTCCCTCAGAAAGTGAGTATTCTCCTGGTCCCTCTATTGTGGATTTGAATCTAATGTAGCCTTGCCAATAGCTATTAAACAGAGCTCAATAGAGCCGAAGATCGCTTCTGTGATCATCAATCCTCTGTTGTGTCGATCTGGAACCCGCCCTGCTGGAAGATTCTTCTGGGAACTTAAGCTTCGAGGCAGCAGCAGGAATATGTTTTAATGTAGACTTCCTGGCACTTTGTGGAGTCAGCAAGGTCTCCGAACATAGTTCCCTAGGTGTTGAATATTCGTTTATTATCTCCAAATCCCCGTCTGAAGCAATACAAAGAAGAAAAGAAGATGTCCGGGCACGCAGGGGTGAAATCGTGTAACAGATACCATGCCAAAAACACCAAAGCATCGGTGTGGTGGAGTATCAATGTAAGAGTAGCTCGGCGCCTGGGTGGCACCGCAATCTGTCCCTGGGCTTAAATATCAGCTGTGCTACCGACTGGCACAACGTCTAAGGTATTTATCCCTTGCACTTAATGTTTCTGGGTCTGGGCACACAAGGATAAAGAAGTTGATAAAAATGACATGAATGAAATAAAGTACTTTTAATAACACTCCACTTGTTTTAGATCCACACTGTACTGCTATGTTAAGTGCATTAATTTCACTAACGATTCGTAGGTAAACGATAAATACCTCTGAAAATACGTTTGATGTAAAGGGGGCGGTCACCGTGAGCCGAAGCTTTGCCCCCTTCTAAGCTGAAACCCAGGCCTGCTGAGGTTTTTACCAGCTCCACACTCAATGCTCCATCTGGCCCAACTTCCACAGCTAAAACACAGAACCACATCAACAAAAGTTTATTTAGCAAGTACACGATGACCGTGCTGTGCCAACAATGCTGCGGGTTCCCGTCTGTGTTTTTTCCTGCCAGTGCTTTGGTCAACAGGGATTTTTGGTCTCGGATCCTGTAAAACTACTTTGAGACAGTGGGCGTGTCCGAAAACGTAGTGATATTTCTACCTAGACGCATTTTACATCATCCTGTGGTGAAAAAAAGTTTATTTGACGTGTTAATAGATTACTTTTGATGTTTAATGTGTATAAAGGTGGACGAATGTATTTAGTCGCGAGTGTGGGCTCATCTTGAGCGCTTTTGAGATGCTAACGCATGCGCCACCTCATCTCATTTTGAACAGCAAGATCCTAATGCTAGTGCAACGCCATCTAATAGCGTGGTAGAATAACCCAACTTATAAAGTGATGACTGAATAGAACGCTCACTAGTTAGACAGCTGCCTAAGTAGACAGGAAGGTAGCAAGGCAGCTCACTACGTTTTTGAACATGCCCTATATGTCTGTTGTTGGAAGTGATATTCGAACGTGACATGATTTTGCTATCAAGCGATTCTAGGACAGTGAACTCCTGCTTATTTACGGTTCAGGATTTGCGGACTTAGTTCGGTTCCAAGGGGAAAATCCACAAATGACTAACATTAATTTGAGGAATTCACTAATATCCTCCAAATGTTTTAAATGTAATTTTCGTGGCAATAGTCAGGGGTTTACTGTACTGGTTCTATGTCTCGTGTTGGTCTGGTCTCAGTCTTAACTGGCAGCATTGACTCAACATAAAAGATTCTTAATGTGAGAAATAAACATTTCTATGTATTTCCATTTAACATCTAATTACCTGCTTCGTTTTCTCTGTTGCTCTGTCGCTGAGTCGGAGAAACGCATGTTCCATATTTTAAAGTGACATCCTGTCCGGGGGAGACGGGCTCACTGTTCTTGCCTCTCTGGATGACCACGACCGCTTGACTGGTGAGCCTTGTTTGATGGAGACAGGACAGAGCCTCGCCGTGTGTTGTCCCGTGCAGACTCTTTCCATTTATGGATAACACGGCATCCCCTCGAAGGATGGTCCCTTCCAACCCGGCAGCCCCTTGAGTGAAGACCCGATGGACCTGTCAGAAGCAAACAGGTTAATCATCTGATCAAATAAGGTCTATCACGGGGTGTGTTCGAAAATGTAGTGAGCCTCGCTCCCTCGCTGTCTACCTAGTAAGCTTTCTATTAAGTTATCGTGTTATTTGAATCTAGAAAGTGATTAGATAGTGTTTCATTAGTATACCATATAAAACAATAGGGCGAGGTGGTACAAGCATTAGCATCTCGAATGACGTCTACCAGAGGCGCTTCAACTTCACTGGCAAACTCGCAACTAAATACATTCGTCCACCTTTACACACATTAAACATCAAAAAGAATAGAAAAACTCATGACAACAACTTCTCTCATTCATTTGACACTGAATCGTTTATATCTACAGGTGACTTAGTAGGCTGGATTATAGGTATATAGGTAGCCGAATTCTCAGGAGGAGGATGTTAAATGCATCTAGGTAGAGAGATCACGAGGTTTTCGAACACACCCATTATGTTAAAACAAAGCCAGGAGCACTCAAAACAAGTCTTGAAAATGATCAATGCATAGTTTAATGTTTTAAATAGACTATGTAGTTTTTACTTTGGTATTAAAATCATACAACCCAGTAAACTGCTGTGTAAGGCTGGACTAAACTAACCAGGTATTTAGTGAGGCTATGCAAACAAGTCCACCTGAAGTAAAGAATAGTTCTTATTTAACTGTGAAGGAGGTGCACTGGTGAATACGCTAGGTTAGGAATAGGCTATGGCCATGAAAGTGTTGACTCCTTATACGCAACAGAATCGTCAAAGCTGCCCAAGAGGTGATGTGAAGGCCAATCATCTTTTTCCCAATTTATTTTAAACAAAATAAAATGATGAACCCAGTATCGTGAATCGTATCTCAGTGTGTAGAGTGTATCGTTACATCCCTTGTGACAACCGGTTTTGATTTCTGTTCAAACCCTTTACAACCCACTTTCTTCATTCCTGACTCTAAATGTTTTTGTTTTAGTTTGTGTTTTTCTGTTGTTTTTGCCACATCCTGTCTGTTTGAGGCTTTTTAGCCACAGTAAGGTTTCTACCTTGGTTAAGAATCCTACACGTCAAGTCAATTTTATTTGTATAGCGCTTTTTACAATAGACATTGTCACAAAGCCGCTTGACAGAGTTTAGGACCACCACACAAAAAAACCCTGTTAAGCAAGCCAAGGCCGACTGTGGCAAGGAAAAACTCCCTAAAAATACAGGAAGAAACCTTGGAGGAACCAGACTCAGCAGGGGCCCAGTCCTCCTTGGGTGGACTGGAGAATATTTTAAATGTAAAGATTTATACAGTTCAACAATAACAATGTTCAGTTCATTTTCAGTACTGGGAGTAAGATTGTGGTAACACATGTACAGATCCCAGGTAATAAGACTTTCTGGTAACCATTGTTGCTTTAAACAAGACGGCCCAACAGACAAAAGGAACGGGGAAGTTTAAGTATAGTTTACAGTGACAGATTTCTGCTCCAGGTCCACCCCTCCTGCAATGCTGAAGCCCAGTCCGGAGCCCACTTCCTTCATCAAGACCACAACATAAACATCCTCTTCACCCTGCATAAAACAGCATGAGTGAAGAACACATCAGTCTAAAAATCAAATGGTTCTTTTATATTGTAAAAAAGAAGTTCTAGAAAGCTAGTCGATACTGGCTACCCTAACAAATCATTTAGCGTTTTTGTAACATGGCATTATAAAAACATTCAAGGCAGACTTGTTTCACTACTTTTATTTGTTTTATATATTAATTTATATATTTTATGGTGATTTTATGGTGATTGTGGTATTTTTTTAGTTTATCCCTGATGCTGGGGTAGATCACGTGTAGTTTATTGTTGGTTTGAGTGTTCCATTGCAATTCTCATTTATATTTTATGTACTGTATTCACTGATGAGCGGTTTAATATCTGTTGGTGGCAGTTTAAGGTTGAGTGGTATGTTTGACTTAACTCTTTATTAAAAAACCCCACAATGCCCCCAAAGGTTTCAGATGACTTTAAAGGCATTTTCATAAGCAGTTCACTTGAAACTGAAACAACTGAACTCAGTTAAATAAAACCATAGTGCACTACAAAACCAAATGTGTCATCTTTATACATCATTACCTCTGAAACACTGTTCACTTCCTCCATCAGATTCTTCAGGTCCCTTGTGGCCGTGGGGACATTTAGAGCTTTTTGCACCTTGCTCTGGTCCAGTGGAGAGGATAATAAGTCTTTCATACTGCAGTAGGAGAAACACAACATAAGAGAAAGAATTAATTCATATTTTATAATAAGGGCAACCCGACATCGACAAATACAAAAGAAGTTTACAAAATTAAAGGTTCATCAGTCTGTTGGGACTGGCTGTGTTTGAAAGAGGGGTGTGGTTGAAGCCGTGTGATGGAATGCCACCCTGTCCAGGCTGTTCCTGCTTTTACACTCAGTGTTTCTTAATGGAACCGGACCCAGCATGACTCTGCAGGATAAAGCAGTTCATGAAAGTAAAATGGGACAGTGGTATGTGTCGCACTGTGCAAAACGTTTAAAATTTAATAACTGAGGACAATTATTGCAGTTTGGTCTTTGATACAAATCTTCAGCTGTACAGTGGAACCTTGACTTATGAATTCACAGCTTCCAAAGGGTTATACTTAAGTCTAAACGTCTGTTAATGTTAAACCTGTTTTCCCTGTAGCATTGTGGTCTATGAAGATGAAATTACACCTGCATTGTTCATGCAAAGGCACAACGACTGGATTAATGATGTTATTTAAGTAGAATGGGAGTGTCACTGTAGCATTCACAAATTGTAGTGTGCTTCTGTGTTGACTAGACACTCACGCCCACACTGCATCTCCACCACAACCAAACGACAACAGTGGCTGATGCATAGCGCTCTAATTAACACCTCCAACATGGTCGGAAGCAGTTATTGCAGCCGAACATACTCGTTGGATCACAGTAACCCTGATCAATGGTTACACAGTGATATCACGTGTCTTGTTCGCTTCAGTTCATAACCCGAAATCTGCTTGCATGTCGAGTCGAAATAAAAAGTTTGTAACCCAAAATATTCGCGTATTAAACCATTCGTAACTCAAGGTTCCACTGTACAAGGTTGCCTTTGTGTCGATGTGATGCGAGTAGGATAAAAAAAATGTTTCCATGAGGCAAATTCATACATGAATCTGCTTTGTGTACAGAAAGTCAAACCCTGATCCCATAATCCATCAATCAGCCAGCAGAGTTCATGACTGCATCAAATTTGAGAAATCTTCACCAAGCCTTTGAAGAACAAGCTAATTATTGTTCAGCAGAGCTGATATTCAAACCCAAGATTTGAGATGTCAGCTCTGGTGTGCTAGCACGTCCTACTGGTGTGCCACCTGAGCGCCCTTATACTTAAACATATGAATTCATTTCTTTATAAATATTCCACTATACATTCACATACCTAATAGACCAACTTGAATGTCCTCCTGTTTGTGTCTGGTCATGGTTCCCATTGGTAATTATTTCAGGCATCCCCGGATCAGCCATCCTCATCCTGGTCACCACAGTGCATGTTGTTGGTCCTGTAGGGTGAATTTCCAGCTCTGTCTTAAACATAGCATTGCCTGGGTCCTGAGAGAATTCCTCAGTACATAACTTGTCGAGCTCGGGCATGCTGAGCGCCCGTAGTTCCCTCAGTTTCGAACGTGATATTCCATTACCAGTACGGGCATTGCGGGAGCGCAGCACTGGAGGAGTTTGTAATACCGGACTGGCTCTAGAGACCACGTCCTCAACCGGTGGCGTCCGTCTCACATGTGGTCCAGTAGACTGATTGAAGGTTGCTGGTTCAGAGCAATTTAGAATCACACTGGAGAAGGAATTCTGTGGCTGTAGTGAAGAGGAGTTTGAAGTTTTCACGCAGGAGCTGAGACTCCTTTTCAAAGAGCGACCCTCTGTGGACACGGGACCAAGTGAGCTCATGTTGGCAGACCGCCTCCTGTCCAGGGGGGTCTTGGAGCTCACAGCGTAAGAGTGGATGTCGAGACATCTCATAACTGGTCCAAAACTGGCCAGGTTTTCAAACGACTTAATTCTCTGTCGGACAGAAAAACATTTGGGGTCTTGAGGTCCACCGCCTGTGGAGTAACTCCTTCGGTCCAGGATTCTGTGGTAGACTTTGGATGTGCCGGCTTTGTAACTTGCTGTTTCAGCCAAAGTTGTGTTTACCTTGAATTGAGGCTTATCTGTGCAATTATTCGGCTCTGGTCTGGACACGGATGACTTCACGGATATTGAAGGGAGTTTTGGTCCCGACTCTTCATGCACTGGGCTATTTAGATCTTTTGGATCTAAAGAGCTTCCTTGTCCTAGATTGTGGCTACCCGAAGATTCCCTGCATGTATGGACTGGTGCAGATGATGGGATGGAAGATGACGAGAGTCGGACCTCGATGAAAGTCCTTTGTTTTGAAGTGGCTTCACTCTTCGATGTTGCCTCAATTGAATTTGAGTGAAAACTATCCGGCTTTGTTGAGTCACTTCCTTGGATGGTTTTATTCCCATTCGGTTTGGTTTGATCACTTACATTCATACTACTCTTAGTACTACTCTTCTCTACGAAGCTGGTTATTGTATTAGCTGCAGAGGTAATCCTTTTAGATGCTAATTTAGGGGAATTAACGGGCGAGTCGGCTTTCTTTAACAACGGGCTGGCAGGCCTATGTACAGGCTGCTCCTGTCCATTGCATTTGCTTTTAATACTTAATCCTTTAAGTTTGCTTGAGGTGCTTGATGTCTCTTGTCCGAGCCTGCTACTTAGCTGTGAAGTGGTAGGGGTGTTGTTCAGAAACCCTGCTTCCACTGCTCTACCAGCTTTGTGGTCAGGACTAGACAGTGTTCTTATTTTCTCTTTATTTTCTCTCTCTGCGTCTTTCTGAGCTGTTGTGACCGGCATTTCAGCAGCTTCGGGTGAAGCTAGTTCAGATGTCCTGTCTTGACTTGAACCAGGAAACAAAACTTTTTCAAAGTTCTCTGATTTACTTGATGTTCTCTGTGAACCACACACCGTCTCTTTAGAGCCGACGTTTAAAACAGATTCAGGATTAAAGGGCTCTTCGTGGATCAGACTCCTGGACGGATGTTCTGTCTTTGAGGCCACGTCATCTAAGCTTCGAAGTACGTCCCAAGCAGCTTGGTTCCTTGAGACATCCTGCTTCAGAGAGGCAGAACATTCGGTTTGATCGGGATGAGGGTCTAATACGGTGCTGTAACACAGCTCGACTTCCTCATCCGAGTCAGTCTCTTGAACTCCTTCACAGTGGCCTGTTTTATTTTTCGCTGAACTGTCAGTGGCGGAGTCGGTCTCAGAATCACTCTCATCAAGCATTTTATACATGCTCGGTTGCTCTTCACATCCTCTCACAGAGAGTTCTGTGCTTTCACTTTGGAGCTGGCAATAGTTCCGAGAGTAATTGTTCAGAAACGTCTTCCCCACTGGTGAAAGGCAGGCTTTGTTTCCCGAGTCTAAAATAGAGAAATCCAACTCTGGGTTGGTTGGGCTCTCCTGTGTCTCGGGTTTGCTGCTCTCTATTGAGTCTGTTATCATCTTTGTCACCGCTGTGGTATCCGATTCTGAGCTTTCGTTATTTTCTACCAGATCAGCTACAACATCATCGATGTTACTGACAGGCACCTTGTCGTGGAGGATTGCTTGTTCTGGTTTATGATTTGGTTCTGTACAGGAACGTTCTACTTCTACACTTGTATCGTCACTTCGGTCCGTGCTCGTTTTCAGCTCTTGAGCAGCCAAAGAATCACAGCCAGAAGACATCATTAAACTACACAGTCGATCTACAGCTGTGAAAATGGAAAAATGAAAGTGAATATTACTTTACAGAAGTTATCCATGCAGTAATTAATCTCAAAACAGGACATCTGACTTGAAGGTTAAGGTGTGAGACTGTTCAAAGTTCGCTGGTTCAAACCCCACCACGGCCAGGTTACACCTGTTGGGCCCATAACCCTAAGTTGCTTGGACTGTGTACTGTAAGTCACTTTGGATAAAATAATCTGCTGAAAAAGTAAATGAAATGTTCAGCTGACAAACAAATCTTCAATAAGTCAGTCCAGATTGATAAATTATATTATACACTTAATTAATGAATATCAGTGATGTTCTGTGACTTATGAAAAGAAAGACTTACAAAAAATACTGCTTCGCTGACTCCTGTTGCAATATTGTCTGATCTACTCAAGTCGTTAGTATGTACACCAAGAGAATGGAATGCTTGACCCTATAGTAGTTTTTTTATAGAGGTTTTCTGGCATGGTTTAGGTTTACTTGAATAATATTAGACTATGCAATATAATTTACCCCAAATAGACACTTTGGCTGCTAGACGATTTTATTTAAATAAAATGCAGTACGGTTTCAGTACAAGACAAATCTTTAAAGTCATATCGCAGTATTAATAAAGTGACATACCAACATGCATTAGCAACATTAAACTACACACAGATGTGACAAACACACAATTACACACAACTATGGGTTACAGTTTAGACCAGGAGTAGGCAACCTACAACACGCGTGCCACAGCTGCCACGTGAAGCACATTTGCTTGGCATGCTGATTGTATTGGAGTAAAAAGAAAAGTATTCTAGGCTCAGGGCTGCATGATATTAGTCGGACCCGTCTTTACAAACACTTCGAACACTCGAGAGAGATTTCCACTCATCATTCAGTCATTTGTATGTATATGGCAGAACTTAAGTCAGAATTTTGCAGAAGATTCCAATATTTCCAGACACATGGACCAATGTTTTCAACCTACACGGACTTGTTAAATGTTCAAATGGATGAACATCAATGATTTTAAAGTGCAGCTGATAGGCTTGCGGATCTCATGTCTGTGGACAAACTTTTGTGAACTGCGCACTTCACTTGAAACATCAAAAACGTCACTTTCAGAGAGATTCGACTGTTTGAACAGGATGGCAATTGGTGATGCTGTCAGTCTTTGGATTTATGTCACATACGTACCAACAGTTAATGGGTACGTATCTGATTTATTCCGTGGCACCCTGGGGAGTTCATCTACAACTTGTTTTTGTTCGGCACGGAATAAAAAAAGGTTGCTGACCCCTGGTATAGATGCTAGCATTCTATCTACAGTGTGTTATCTCGATGGTCATTGTTGTGAAAAGGGAGGTTCTAATTAGCCTGGGATAGTCCTAATTAATCAGACGTTTGCACTGATCCTAATACGCTCTGATCAATAACTAATCTTCTACAAGACGTTCCATTTATAAAAGCGACCCAGTGCTCAGCGTATGTCGGAGCTTCATTTGTTATAAGGGCTGCTTGACGGTAATGAATAATCAATAGCTTTACGTTTTCAGATCCATTAGTTCGTTGCATGACTTCAGTTATATCACATTCAGTATACCAGCCTCGAGGGTCATACTGCTTTTATATAAAAAATTTTCAAGCAGCAGCATGATTCCATAGTTTCTTCGACTATACCAGAGGTATCAAACTAGATCCGTAAAGGGTAGTGTAGTTCCAACCAACGCAGGAGGTCACATGACCAGCAGTCTGAGATCTTTAAAAAACAAACTTTTACTTCTTTACATATCACATAGCCTGGATAACAGAAGAACACACATGGATACATGCACTTAGATCTGTTATTATAAGAACGGTGTTATGATATTGCTTTGCAAAAACAATCACGGTTGTGATTCATTTAAACATTAATGAGATATTTGTTCATTACATTGTACTTGTGTTTAAAAGTATTTTCAGTTTTATTTCTTTAATAATTGAATAAATTCCATCTCTCAGTGCTGAATGGAGCTAAAATGTTCATATGTTTAAAAAGACAAAGGTCTTCATGCTTTTTTTTTTTAAACATGCCTGTATTTACTTCAGCTAGGGTAGACTACACACTACACAGGGATTTAACTACAAAGAAGCTTGAAACACTACAGGTACTGAGTTAAGTAGTAGTCACCACAGAATAAAAGCCAGATGATCGCAGTTCCATCAGAGGTGGAGGCACGTTCTGCCGACAAGAGAAAGTCTGTTGCGCTCCAACATCTTCAAGGCGGCATGAGGAAAGATAACTGATCTCTTTAGTTTTTCTTTACAGCAAAATGCCAGCTGATTATCTAGCATCCTTTTTACACAGCAGCTACCAATCCAGAGGCGTGGGCCAACATGCTTTCTCTAAGGAATAGTCGACCTAAAGCCGCTCATTTCTCTGATTAATGGCTAAACACATATTTGAATATTTTCTTTATGAAGAATAGAACTCCTTTATTTATCATTACACGTATACAGATCTACAGTACAATAAAATTCACATATCACAGCTTGTTTGGAAGCCGGGGTCAGAGCGGGGTACGGCGCCCCTAGAGCGGACAGGGTTAAAGGTCATGCTCAAGGACCCAACAGTGGCCAGTCTTCAGGTTGATAGCTTAAAGCTCTACCCACTATGCTACCACCATCCCCAATGTAAACAGATGCTTGAGAATTTAATTAGGAAGGAGTCAGTGGAGCACCACAGCCACAACACAGAGGGCAATAACAGCAGCCAGCTATAGCAGGTTGAGACTAGACAAACACAAGTGCAGGCTCTGATTCTCTTAATAAGCGATGTCCGGTCTAGATCCATTACTGGATTCTTGGTTACATTTATGACAGGAACACACTTACTCATTACACTCATTCATCAGTACACAGTCTTGGACAGTTTTGTCTCTCCGATTAACCTGGTTGCATGTTTTTGGACTGTGGGAGGAAACCGAAGCACCTCGACTAAACGCACCCAAACACGGGGAGAACCTGCTAAACTCAGAAAGGACCCGGACCGTTCCACCTGGGGATTGAACCCAGGACCTTCTTGCAGTGGGGCAACAGTGATGTAAAGCCATGATGGAGTTACAGCAAATAAAGCTATACGAATTATATAGTAATTAGTAATTTTACTATTGACTATAGTCAATAGTAGAAGTTGTACTCCTTTATGCTTCACGTAATTTGTTAATTGCTTAAATCGGTGTTGCTTGGGGCTTTCGAATCTCAGCTACCGTGAGACTGGGCGCCTACGTGACCTCTGGCGGCTCTGTTGATTGATGCCACCAGTAAAGGGTGAAGGGATACTGCTCAGTCAGCAGTAGAGGTTAGCATCGGTTGGAGATATGTAACACAATCAGGGTCATTGGACATGACTAGATTAGGAAGAAAATGGTGAAAAGGGGCACCTCAAGCAGCACTAACTGTGCTAAATGATCTGTAAACGCCGCGTGACAGGGATTTGCTAGCGTCATGCTGGAAAGGTGACCCGAGAACGCCATTCCTTCCTCTAATCAGCTGACTACACCGGACACTATACATGGTGTCTGTTAGGACTGATGTTTTTATAATCTGGACGCTTCCCATCAAAGTTAAGTAATGTATCATGTTGGCACATTATAATGCTATACGACATCATCCATATGTTAAATCTTCTTGTCGTCAAGTGTTCAACTGATTTAATGTCGGTTGATCAATAAATGACTTTTGGCACAGATGAAGCGATTACACGGTGCATGAATCGAGGCCCAGCAATTCATCTCTGATGGTGTAAATGTGGGGTCAGAGAAAAGCTGCCAAACCTCAAAAGATTTAAATGATTCTCATCTACTCACCTGAAACCGGCTTCTTAACCTCTAAAGTCAGCGTGACTGGCAGGCCTTGCATCAAGTCACAGATCTCCTGATAGGAAGAGTTACACACTGGGGTGTTGCCGATGGCTACAACTTCATCTCCCACACTCAGTCTACCCTTCGCTTCCTAACAGACAGAAACAAGAGAACATATTGGACGTGTGTAGAGCGGCTGTGTTTCCAGTGTGGTGTAAAGTGGGTTTCTTATTTGCATGGGGTTCAGTTCCATTTCACAAATCGTTGACCCTAAAATCACAAATTTTGGATGGGGTAAAAAAGAAATAGAGAGAGGGAGATGTAAATATAACCATTTTTATTAATAATATTTGCACTATTTTACCATTGTATTTACAATAGTTTATTTTATAATTTTATATCTATAAGTGTTTTGTAACTGTAAAATCTTGTTTTATTCTATTTTATATTTTTTCTATCTGTAAATGTTTTATATAAATCTGTTTTTTGTCATTTATATTTTCTTTGTAATTGAGCTTTGGCAATACCAATATGGCTCCAGAGAGAGAGAGAGAGAGAGAGAGAGAGAGAGAGAGAGAGGGGGCGAGAGAGAGTGGGAGAGAGGGAGCGAGAGAGAGAGTCTAGTTATAAACCCCAAATATTTTTTCAAAACCTCCTGAGATGCAGGGCAGCCGCCAAACAACAACAAGGAGAAACGAGACATTTTGATCCAGAAATCTGCCATTTCTCTGCATTACTACAGCCTATAATCGCTCTGTAGTGCTGAAATTCACCTGTTGTTGTTTTAAATAAATACAAATAATAAATAAAGTAATATCGGTGGCAAACTGGATCAAAATGTAATCGGGTGAAACTGAACACACTCCAAAGAAGAACATAGTAGCGGTCCGTGAAACCTCTACAGCTGCGACACGCCCACATGTGACATCACGGAGAGAAACGCTCTCGGATTGGCTGCTTCCAAAACTCCTACATACCAAATTTGCGGAAATTTACAGCACACGTGACCACCTTCCTAATATTGCCGGTCCTCCTTTTGCTGCCCAAACTGCCCTGTTACTGTTCTGCACGATCTATTCTGACACTTTTGTATCAGAACCAGCATTAACTTCTACAGCACTTGAGCTACCTGTGTATCAGTGAGCCTCGGTATCGCAAATTCACGACGCTCTTTCATTGGACCACTTTTGATGGATACTGACCACTGCAGACCGGGTACACCCTACAGGAGCTGCAGTTTTGGAGACACTCTGACCGGTCGTCTAACCATCCGATTGGCCCTCGTCAAGCTCGCTCGGATCCATTTTTCTTATGTATACATTTTCAGCATTTCGCAGACGCCTTTATCCAAAGCGACTTAGAGTACAGCATACAGTCTGAGCAATTGAAGGTTAAGTGCCTTGCTCAAGGGCCCAACAGCAGCCACCTGGGAGTGGTGGGGCTCAGATTACTAGTCCTGTACCCTAACCACTCAGCCAGCCACGGTGTAATCAGATTTACTTCTGCTGT
>JAYDZG010000022.1:8920030-8930310 GCA_034509265.1 Microcambeva bendego
TTAGAGCATTGAAGATGGGTCGTGGCTGGGTCTTCCAACAATGACAATGACCCAAAACACACAGCCAGGATAACCGAGGAGTGGCTCCATAAGAAGCATATCTAGGTTCTGGAGTGGCCTAGCCAGTCTCCAGACATAAACCCTATAGAAAATCTTTGGAGGGAGCTCAAACTCTGTGTTTCTCACAGACCCCTCCATGATTTCTAAACCGTGCAACAGTCTGGGTCATCCTAGTCACATTTCTCATTTCAGAATTCTCCACACATGCTCTTTTGGACAAGGTCAAGACTGCAGGCAGTACCCGTACGCTCTTCTTCCACTGCCACAGCAGGTGGTTTTGCATCGTCTTCTAAAAAAATGCTGGATGTCCCTGGAAAAGTCGACATCATCGAGGCAGTAGATTTTGCTCTAAGATCTCGATGTACTTTCTGTAAATTACATTTACCAAGGACACCGATACAGCACCATACCGTGACACACCCTGGCTTTTGTGCTTGTTTACCTGGTTGATCCTTTTCAACTTTGGTTCAACACAAGGTGTCGACTTTTCCCAATAAAGGCCTGGAATGCTGATTCGTCTGAACATGACACGTTCCAATGTGTGACGGTCCGTCCTAGATGCCTCCGAGCCCAGAGAACTCGATGCCGCTTCTGGACGTAGTTACCGCAAGGCTTTTTTCACAGTAAAGTTTTAAATGGTGTTTGTGCATGTCACTCTGTATTGTAGTGCTTGGTAAAGGTTTGATCATGTAATCCCCTGCTCATGTGCTTATATCAGATATTGAGTGAAGGTTCTTGATGCAGGGCTGTCTGAGGGGTCGAAGATCACAAGCGTTCGACCTGAAATTCCTGAAATACTGCCTGAAGTTCCTTTCTGATTTTTTGAATCGTTTAATAATAATAATATGTAAATCCCTTCCAATCTTTCTTTGAGGTAGATCATTTCAATAATTGTTCTTACATTTGTTGATAAACTGGAGATCCTCTGGAGAGGATGCTCATTTATTTGTAGCCAATATAGGGAAAACGGATTTCCCCAAGGCTCCTTCATGAGCCCTATTATTTTCTTAAACTAGTAACGGCAAACTTTTTTGTCCGCAACTCGGATTCGAGCTGAACACGAGCCGACCGGCGGAAGACTCATTGCTGCCTTTCGCACTCGGACGGTCTAACAGCCAGCGTGCTGCAGAGCCGGGGCACAAGGTGAGCAGCAGCGGGGGTTTGGCGCTGCCCGCAGCTGTTGACGTTGGCCCGGGCGTGCTGAGGAATGCGCCGGGGGCCTGCTTGATGACCGCTTCTCTCACACCTCTGCCGGGACCGGGCCACTTTACTGCAGACCCCACTGAGCCGAGCTGCTTCGGGGTCAGATGGAAATGCCCCCGACGTGCCTGCCCACGCCGCCTCTCGAATAAGCCCCCGATTGATTGCACTGATAGAAAAAAATTGAACAAATACTTGATTTGGCAGGTCGAGTTAGGAAAGCGAAAGTGCAATAAAAAGCCTCTGGGGTTCGTCACCTAATGAGCTGTTTTTTTAGCTTTGGCTATGCAGTAAGATGCTGTGAAGCACTCCAGCTGCCTGTGGTGATGAATATCGGAAGCTCGGAGTATATCTTCTGTGCCTCATATGGCTAAATTCCTGTGCGGCCAAGCTTATGCAATAAGCTCCATGATGCATTCATTCATTCCCCTTAGACTCAATTAAAATTGTACTAATTTTGCAGCATGGGCCCAGTGTTGTAAAAAAAAGAGCTTGTGTTTGTCTAGTGTTTGCGACATCATTTCTTGACACATTCTCAGCTCAACAGTTTATCAAAGAAATTTGACCGCACAGATGTTAGGAAATAATGCCACACGTTTCCCAATTAGCAGTAACGGTGGAAAAATACTTTCAACCACATGATTCCAGGTAAGGCTGGATGGAATTTTGGAACGACGAATGGAAAAAAAAGGCCGTGCTGGGATAAAACGGTCGTTAAGTATTCATGGTGTTCCCCTTGTTGGTGCTCTCAAGGTCAGGGATTTCTACTTCTTTGTTTGCTCTTAGTTTCCAACTGCAACGAATCTGAAAAAGTTGGGTTGATATGAAAAACGTAAATAAGATAGTTCATTACATGTCCTTTGACTTTTATTGAATTGCAGACAGTATGGACCTGATGTATTTCCTATTTCGGCTGCTTCATTTCTTTTATTAACAAATGTCCATTCTGGCATATCAGGCCTGTGACACATTATAAAAAACATATTTCGTTTTTCAGCTTTTATTTTGTCCCATCCCAGGCATCCATCTTATGCTTGCAAACTGTGCCTTTACGTATTGTAATTCCTTCAGATACTGTAGAGGGAGAAAATATGCAAATCCCTTGCAGTCTTTCTTTGAGGTAAATTATTGTTAAAAATTTCAATCATTTTCTCACACAAGCGCTTAGGTGAAGTCGTTTCCACCACACACAAGCTCTGAGAACTCCCTGGTTCGAATCTCCGCATTGCCGGTTGGTTGGGTGCCACCCTATAACCAATAGGATGGATCAAGTCTGGATCAAATAGCAGGGTTGAATAAGGAAGGGCATTCAGCAAAAAAGCAACAGCCGACGCTGCAGTTAACTAGGACTGAGTTTGAGGAAAAACAATTTGTTGTAGATCCTCTGTGACCAAATGATTCCACTTTGGATCCATCAAATCTGTTTCTAAAGTCCTAGTCTAGGAGTCCTCAGGCAAACGTTAGTCTTGCCTTGATGTTTTTTCCCCTTGCACACCTTTCATGATAAAAAACCCCAAAACTATTTCAATCTCTTTCTGATGGTAGATTGATATCAACTGTGGCGTGAGGTACCTGAAAAATCATACTTGTGCCTTCAACTCAAATCCATTTCATATTTTTTAACATCTGATAATGAAACCCTTCATTTCCATGTTATTTCACTTCTTTTGCATCTCATCATTCGCCTAGGCTAATTGTTTTGATGTCAGAGACACAATTCGAGTCCTATAATTAATTTGCATCACTGCATATCTATGATCTTCCCACCCTCTGCTACGAAAATAGATCGTAGACAGAACCGGACAATGGAAAGCAGTAACAGACAATTCAAATAAACTTACGACGAGAAAAAAAAAGAATCCAAGGAAATCTCTTGACGTAGAAGCGTCTGCCACACACGCAATGTCAACACGTATGGTTTCTTTTTGACGGAAGGACGTCAGAGCGCATCGTTTGAAGGGTACATAAACACGTCTCATCCCTTTGTAGCTGTTTAAAGCTGTTTGCTGGGAAAACCAAACACATTCCGGAGCCAACCTGCCTAGGACCCATTACGCCAGTGAATCAAAGCATCGGACATCCAGAATTTAGGGCATCATATGTGACTTTAACCAGATCCTTACATTTCTATATAGAATTATGAAAGGAATTTTATAATTATGGTTGAGTCTGGCACTATCCAGTACATGTACAAGACAGAAACCATGTTAGGTGTCATAGGTAATTTATGTAGAACTAATTATTTAATCCTAAATCTTAGAGCTTTACTTAAGCATAATCAATCTATGTAATCATTTTATTGTCTGTTTTTACTGCTTTGTTATATTCAGGGTCATGGCAATTACAGTTCCCAAGATGAAAATTTGATACTCTGTGTATTCTTCAGCAATTTGAGCTTCAGTAGGTTAGTAAATAGATTTTTTGATGATATTCATTAATTTCAAAGGAAAATTTTGTAAGCAGGGTCGAGCACGAATGGAATAGCCTACAATCAGAAATGATGCATTCGAGATTCCTACATTTGGGAACCTTCTTGATCATGGTTTAAGCCCTGCCAGGTAAGGCCTGTGCATCATTGACAACCCATGACCCGGTCATTGGATTACCACTGTTCCTTCCATGGCTCACTTTTGATAGAGATTGAGCACTGCAGATCAAGAACACCCCACAAGCGCTGCAGTTTGGAAGATACAGAGACCCTGCCTTCACAAACTGTCCCTCATCCGACTTGCTCAAATCACTTGCCATTTTTCCTGCTTGTAACATAAACTTTGAGGATAAAGTGGTACCACCAAGAGATAAAGAGATAATCAGTTTTATTCACTTCACCTGTCTTTAAAACCAGCATAAGAAAATAGGGTTCTGTGGGCTTTTCTTATATGTGTGAATGAATAAATAAGTCAGGGAGAGCTATACTGCTAGCTACAGTGTGGTCTGATGATGCTATACGACTCAGACTTCTACAACTAGTTTCATTAATCCTCATCATTCATTTCATTTGCATGTCGTATTGTCTCTTTAGGGTTGTGGTGTGTCCAGTTTCCCCGTCTTCATTGCGTGCAATGCAGTAACGCCCCCTTTCTCACCCAAAGACATCGCCAAGCAAATATGTGTGTATGCAGATGTCTGAACGTCCAACAGCACTACTGGGGATTTCAACCCAGGATCCAAGCGATAGCGGGTCAGTGCAATTTATAGGGTTTCCACCTACGTCTGACAAAAGACCCGGACACCGTCATACATGGAAAGAATTTCATGTAGCCAGAATGGGATGCATCAAGAAAATACTATTAACTTGAATATGATCCTGATTCATGATATTTTTATAGTCTTAGCGTCATCCTTTATTTTGCAGATAATACATGCAGAACAATTAGCTCGTCGTTCCACAAGGACCCTTAAGCAGCTGATTGCTTAGTGAAAAAAGTGAAAAGCAGCAGTGATGTGTGACAAAGAGAATACATTTTCTATAACTGAACATTAAAAGGATAAAAAAAAACGGGAGAGGTAGCAATCCAAACAAATTATCAGACTGAACATACATTATTATATTTATATATGTATAGACAAGCTACACTATAAGGACTTACGAGTGATGCCTATGCTGTGTCTACTGATTAGCTTAAGATGCTGGAGTTAAACCATGAAGTTTTTTTTTACATAGATAGTAGCTGTAGATGATAAATATCGGACACAAAACTTGGAAGCTACTTGTTTATATAAACTAAAATGAGTGGTGTTTCAAATATTAGCCTAGCATGTGCTGTCTAACTGAATTAGCAGTGGAAAAGAAGCAGAGTTTGTGTAAATCACACGAATATAACATTTTACAACTATTAATTACCATTTATTTCAAACTTTGAGTTTATAAATAGTACACACATTATATAACTAAACATAAAGACAAATGAGGCTGTACTGATTGCACTGATTAGCAATATATGCTCAAGCTAAACCTTGAAGTTTATTTAAAGAGACAGTAGCTGGAATAATCTGAAAGAGTTCATAATTAAAACAATATAATATTTTATATAAACATGCTATATACTTGTTTAAATAACTAAAATGTCTAGTATGTCAGATATTAGCCTAGCTTCCAACATAAACTGTCCTATCGCTAACTCAGAGATAACGAGTCACTTAAATTTACAGTGTACGGTAAAAATAAATAATGAAACAAATGTAACGGTAAAGTATGTAAAGTACAGGCTCGCTACACCATAACTACTAAGAAAAACTGAATTATGAATTCTACCCCAAATCACATAAATTATCATCTATTTCAAACTAGGCTAGTTAGGCTAGACTGCTTCAACAAGCATGATATGATGGCGCTAAGCCATATATTTAAAGACATTTGCTAAAATAATCTGAAAGAGTAATTCATTAAAAAGAATATAATTCATGTGCTAGGCTAATATCTGCTTTCCAACATAGACTGGCTAATTGAATTAGCAGTGGGAAAAGGCATCGTGACATTACTGTCTTTAGTAAATGTACATTAAAAATTAAATGTACATTAAAAATGATATGAAAAAAAATCTCATAAATGGAATACTTTGCAATTAATAATTGACATCTATTTAGTCCAGATTACACAGATTATCCTGAAGGAATCCAACCAAATTAGAGTGGAAAAAAGCAGAGTTTATGTAACTCATATGAAGTCAAATTTTACAATTATTGATTAATGTTTATTTAAAACTTAAGATTTTATAAATAACACACATACATTATATAAAGTACAGACAGGCTACACTATAAGGATATACCAGTTAGCCTATATTGCTTCAACTGTTTAGCATATGTTGGTGCTAAGCCATGAAGTTTTTTTTAAGAAACAGAAGCCATAATAATCTTCAATAATAAATTAGTGATTGCAACCATAGAACACCTGATATGTTCTTAGTAGCTGCTTGTTTCAATAAACTAAAATGTGTTTTAGCACACACTAAGCTAATTCCTTCTTTTCAACTAATTGTCTAATTGAATTAGCAGTGGAAAAAAGCAGCGTCACTCACTCATGCTAGGTTGTTAAATCATTCATTCAGAACCTGACCCCAGGCGAACATCAATTCACTAATTAAGTCGCAAGCCTCATTTACAACGTTGCTCAAGAGTTCACGTTTCGTTCTTGTTTAAAACGTTTAATAGATGGAATATTTTTGAATTAAAAAATATGTGATGACGTGGAGGGATTTTTAACGCGCCCTCGAGGGAACACAGACTGGGTTTGCACTCTGGAAAGTATGCAGCACAATTTGGGTAATAATGTCTGCCTGTATTATTATTATGTTCCGAAAATCATTACTTTTACGGTGCAACATTCCTTTTTTATTGGGTCCGCGGTGGACTCGTAGAATGCAGCATTTTAACTTCTTGTCCAGTTACGTATTAAACCTTTGCTAAAATTGACGACAATACAAAAACCTTTTAACGCTTCGGTCCGGATCGTTCGTGGATCCGTATGATTCGAAATAATGTTACGTCTGTCACAGAGTCCGCGTGAATGTGTCTTCCATCAGCTTAGGCCTGCGAGGGTCACCCCTCCGTGCATGTGGACCCCGGGCTCTATTATCCTGTCCCCGCGAGTTTGTTTTTACATGCCTATGAGTTTGCTGCCATGGCCTCTTTTAAAAGGTAAGAGGAATGCCGCCAAATGAGTTGCACCACACTGGAGATTGCTCTGGGAGGAAAAGGCAAGAAACAACAGGGGGTGTCTGCTGTACGACGAGGCAAAACATCTGGCTCTGTCAGGGGCAGATACAAATATGCGCTCTGCAAGTCTCGAATATTTGCGGAACATGAAACTCGAGTTTTTTGATCATGCCGTGCTGTCTTTAGGATACCTGTATATTGATGTTTGCATTCCATTCACACCAGAAGGACACAGCGCTGTGGGTCAGCTGATGCTGGCGACACTGATCTTTACCCCTTTTTGAGGGGTGCAACAAAAAAATGCAGTTTTTATTCCAATTCTATTTGGTCTAGTATTTTTGGAACGTTCCATTGACATTTTGGTTCTTGTAAGAATTTCTGATTGTATCACATTCTAAAGGTGAATTTTAAGGTTACTTGAAAGGCACATTATGTTTATGTTTGAAATGACTAGTGGGTGTTTGACATGCAAACAATTTTAATAACGATTTTTAATAATTCGAAACAATTTTGAGAATAAATAATGAAAAAACATCTTGTTGTCTTGACAAATGTCCATTTTCACGACTATTCAACGCCCAGTTTCAGTGGAACGTCCTTTAAGATGACATGAGATAAGATAAAATGTCTTTCTTGCCTCAACTGCTTTTGGTAATTCCTACAGCACTGTTTCCCAACCTTTTCCGGGTCTCGACCCCCTTTCATTGGCCAAGCAGGCTGCGACCTCTGCCACAGCTACATTAGGAGGCTTTGTTGAAAACTTCTGAAAAGATCTCAGACTTCTTAGGTCTTCTACACCTAAACAAAAACACAGTGAAATAGAACAAATGTTAAATATTCAAAACAATAATTAAACTGTACCATGACTAATAGTCAGCCAACAGTAATTGAATAAAAGGAAATATTTATCAGAATAAATAACAAAGTTAAATAACAAAATGTAATATTGCTTTCTGATTTACACATCGAGTCACAAGGGAAAACACGCTTAAACAACTTCTGTTTACACAGAAGGTTGCCAGACTGCAACAGCGTTTTCCAGCCACAAACGTATTCAAAATCTGCCAAAATGCACAAAAACAGCCCAGAACAACCCAGTAGAAACGGATGATGTTGCATTAAAAAAAACAAAAAAAACAGTTAAACCACCATAACCAATGAATATTGTAAATTGCACAGATCAGTAATTATAACTTATTAAGTTTCCTTTTTTTTGCTTCTCTCTTTTGGATTTAGCTTCCCAAGTTTTTAAAATGCACAATTTATGACCAGAATTTAAACCCAAATCTGGCCACCCTGTATACAGTGCTTACACAACTTCTGAAGTTTTGCTAATAAAATAAGCATACATGTCATATTACGAAAGACCCTTGAACTTGCTATGTGCAGGTGAAAAGATGCACTCGGCTACTAAACAGGTTTCGGAGACGCCCCTGAGTGTGTGTGTGTGTTCGTTACACATAATGCAATCAGGTGATTGGATGTGACTAGGGAGGGAAGTTTTGGGGGTGGGGGGGGATAAACATGAGAAACATTATCAACTAGTCCATTACAGATGTTTAAAACTAACTATTTTAACTAATCCCTTCGTAAGGTCCATTGGTAAGAGCAAATACCTTTATGTTGGATATATATATGTATATATATATATATAAATATATATATATATATATATATATATTGGAATTATACCATTAACAAACTATTCATTTTATTAATACTAGTGCACACATTATTTTAATATCAGTTGAGATGATAACAAATCTTCTATTGTCTTCTATTGCGTCTCTTCCCTAGATTTTTTTCACTGTCAACAACCACCCCCCATTCATTGAACCATCTAGCTTTAAGCACATAACAAACCCAGTTTAGCTGATTTTCTACAAAATCCACTTACAGACCAAGATCATGAACACACAACACGATGGATCACAGGTTCAAGTGAAGAACTCACTAAGCTCCTCTATGATTATAGTCAATAATAACAAACCAGCATTTTAAATAAACCGTGTACTGATTTAGTAAGTATCCACAGCTCACTTTACTATGTTGAGAACATGTAATCACTACACTTACTCACCTCTGTTTTCGATTTGACTTATTTCTGACAGATCTTTGCTGTAAAATCTTGGTCTCGTGAATCGTATGTTTGAATTGATCGGACATAATTAGGCAAGTCCCCTACCTGCATCTGTAAGGGACCACAATTGACATGGTGTCTTCTGGACAAAACACGGGTCATAAAGTCTGAATACCTTTATGGATTTCTGCAATTGAATTTTAGCAAGACAAAAACCAGAGCAGAAATATAAAACAATACTTAATGATCTGAGCGTTTCCAGGACCAGACTGGCCTCAGAAACTGTAAAACATAAGAAGCTTGGCACAACCTTCAGAAGGGCCTTTGTCACGGAGGTAAGAGAGAACCCAAAAGCTACTCCGAAAGCTCAATATGTTCTGTACAGAGATTGGAGATCCTGTTAGATGGACAGCCATCTCTGCAAAACTCCATAAAGCAGTCCTTGGAAGCCAGTATTGAGTTGAAGGTACAAGACAGCATGTAAAGACCCTCTGGTGAGATGAGATGTAACTCTTTAGGCACATCATATGGCTAATAACATCCCTATAGTGGTAGCGTTATTCTGTGTGGATGAAGTCTGTTCAGAACCGAGGGAAGGATAAATACAAGCTAATACAAGAAGTTGATAATCTCTTATGCTGGCATTCTTTGATCTTTTTCCTAAAAAGCAGTCGGTAACATGTACTGTTTTTGTTCCAGAGAAATTGTGTTGCCACTGACTGGTGGACCATGTAGCTGGGATTGTGGTTCCCTTTTATGTCTGGGTTCCGATTTTCTCTTTGTGAATTTTCATGGATGTCTTTTTAGAAACCCACCCAGATATGGGCAGAACATGCCAACTCTGGACCCAGACCGCCTCACCTGGAAATTGAACCCGGGACCTTCTTTTTGCTACCCACTTAGCCACCGTGTACTAAAATAATACAATTGAGAGCTATAATCATGTGGAAAACTGGAGCAACAGATGCCATATGGGCAGGAAGAGAGCAAAGGTCATGCCATAAGTTACATTAAACTTAGAAAGGAACCAGAATTTGTGTATGTAATTATTCAAATTTCATTTGATAAGATATATATAGATTGTAGGGCGGCACGGTGGCTTAGTGGGTAGCACTGTCGCCTCACGGGTGGGGCGATCTCGGCCCTTTCTGTGTGGAGTTCTTCCCGTGTCCACGTGGGTTTCCTCCAGGTACTCCGGCTTCCTCCCCACAGTCCAAAGACATGCTACCAGGTTAATTGGAGACACTGAATCGTCCTGTTGGTTTACCCAGCCGTGTAACTG
>JAYDZG010000022.1:8954827-8970119 GCA_034509265.1 Microcambeva bendego
GTTTGCATGTTCTCCTTGTGTCTGCGTGGGTTTCCTCCGGTGCTCAGGTTACTTCCCACTGTCCAAAAACCTATAGCCATTGTCTTATATTTGCCAAACCACTATAATGCAAAAGCCAGTGTATTGTAGTACCGGTCCCAAGCCTGGATGAAGAGTGTAAATCCTCGGGTTGCCTATAGATGCCAATGACACATTTGGATGGGTGTTTTTTTATTGTCCTGATGTGCTGATGGCTGCTTAGGTCAAATGTTAAGCTTTTTTTTCAGCTAGGTAGGTTTGCTGCAGCACCAGGAGATTGGAACTTCCAGATTACTCACAATAAAGAGTTTAAATAATGATTAAAGATTTGCATATTATCTTATACCATTTATCCTAGTGGTGCAATGAAGTGATCTCTTAAGATCTTAACCCTTAATTTCTATGGAAAATGTTTGTTAAATGACACAAGTGTAACATTTAGATGAATTTAACCTTCAAAACTTAAAAGCAGGGCAAAGTAAAACCATCACAAAGTGCCTCTGTTACATTACTTGAGCTTGCATGCAGCTCAGACCGGGCCTGTGTTATGTTAACATGCTACCCTGTCATAAATATTCATAATTGAGAGTAAGGGTTACGGCCGCAATTGGATTTTAAACTGTCTGACCTGTTCGAACCAGACCCGTCTAGCCTTAATATATAAAATTCAAACTACGGTCATAGCGGGAATGTGACAGGTAAAAAAAAAAAGACGTCCGCACTGGTTGGATCTTACGACCTTAATCTACGAAATACAGCCTGGCAATAAAATAGGGTGGAACAGACACATTCTTCAAGACTGAGTGTTTTGGTGGATTTACATCCCGTAACACAGCCCATTGCTTTAGATCTCGGAGCAAGGTCTTTTCCCTCAGGCTTTTTTTTTTGTTCGGATGAATTTCAAAGAGTAGAGAAGGAGTTCTCTTCAGGAAAAAACGTTTCTTTTAATGATTTAAGACAAATAGAGTTTGACATTAAAGTTGCTGTACCCTGAGTATTGGTGGCATGGTGTGCTGAGTCTCAAGAATGAAGTTAATCTTTTTCAAAGCATAACAGTCTGCACATGCCCGGTTACAAGCCACACAGTTGAGCGTTCGTGCAGAAATCAAATTACATGAGGATACACAGTGATATAAATGCTAATCCCATTTTTTTTGTTTGTCAGATCATCATATTTAGGACTCTGCCAATTTAAATATTTTGATTAGCTACAACTATTAACGTTTTAACACAGATTAGAACGTAAATGGATATATAGTGTGGTTCCTCATCTCAAACAAGTTGTTGAAACAAAAACAGACAACAGTTGTGGGTATACCCCAACAAAAAATGGTAATGTCTCAAAAACGTGTGTCATTGAGCATGACTGCTGAGACATGGCATCCCACTCTTCTTGAATGGCAGCCGTCAGGTCATTGAGGTACTGGAGTGTAGAGTTAGGAGCCTCTACACAGCGACTCAGCTGATCTTATAGGTTTTCTTTGGGATTGAGGCCTTGAGAAAACGCAGGCCACTCCATTTGAGGTACCCGAGCCTCCAGCAGCAGTTCCCAAATGATGCTTGTCACTGTGTGTAGGGCAGTTTAGAGACCCCCACCCACACTGTAACACCACCACCAAAGGCCAACAGTGACTGATGCATAGCACTCTCCTTGACTATCTCCGACTTTGTTGGCAGTCATCATTTTGGCATGTATCTCTATTACTACCTGCTGATGACACTCTAAGCTCTGTGGCCACTTCCACCTGAGAAAATCCTGTTTGAAGTCTTGAAACTGTGAGGTACTGTTGATCCATTTTTAGGTGTCGTCTTGGTCAGCATGAAGAGGAGGAATGTTTAAATACCAATTCTAATTGAACCAGGAAATGCTGATTCATGGATCCAACACCTGTTTAAGCTCCTTGTTATTGAACAGTTGGGTTGTGCATTTAAAAGTTTAGAGATGGTCATATTAAGTTCACCTGTAAATGTATTTTAGGTTCATACTGAAATTTCACCCTAAAGCCAATTATCCCGAGTATTATATATATATATATAAACACACACACACACACACACACACACACACACACACACACACACACACACACTCTCTCTCTCCATCTCTATCTATCTACCTATCTCTCTTTCTCTATCTCAGATAGACTGACATACAGTAGAAACATGTGCTGTGGTCAGATGAGTCTGAAGGCCAGACGGGGAAGTCCTCCGTGCCAAAACCAAACATGACCGTTATCAGCAAAATAGATATCCAGCAAATCCCAGTATCTGTCATGGAATGGGGGTGCATCAGTGCTTGCGTATGTGTGCAGAGGCGTACATAGAGATTATAAAGACATGTACTGCCATCAAGGCCACATCTTTTCTCGGGTAGTTCATGGTTGATGTCGAAAGATAATGTCAGACCTCATTCTGCATGCTACACAGCAGAGTGGCTTTGGACTGGTGATCAGCTGGAGTATCGTAATAAGCAAATCTGCACCAGTATCATTGTTTCACAAATTATTAAAAACTGTCACTAAGAACCAAAGTAATAAACACACGTCTGTCGCAACGTCTTTTAAGTGTGTTGAAGGTATTCATTTCACAATTTCCTACATTTTTCAATGTTATTGATGTATTTTCTTCCCTTTTCTTCCAATTTTAGCATAGCCAGTTTTCCGCTTCTGGGGACTCACATCCAAGGACTTATTTTCCTAGCACACGCTCGTCCACTGACCCCTTCTTGTACACCAATTATTTGGTGGATTCCCATGTGAGAAGATTTCACCAAGTCTTGAACTGATCTCCACATCCTCTGCTTCCATACTTCTGCATCAGAGTTGAAGACCCCACCCCTTTTTAGACCCCTCACTGTTGTTCTCACCCAGCCAACCAGTGAACAATTTTGCCTGGTAGCAGAGCTTATATTTTAACAAGTAGAATATCCTGCTATAGGCCCTGGGTGTTCAAGATTCCCAATTTGAACTTTTACCCACGAAGATGAATTAAGTTTCCCTAACTTCTTTGATCTTTTAATGATATTATGAACTCTAGATTGTGTTAATACAGGTACAGTAGTACCTTATCTTCCCATAAGATGTTATGGAGAAGCTGTTAATTCATTCCTAGATCCTGTGGAACTGCAAATATTTAGCGTAATGTAAAATAATGTTTTTTGACACTTACACACTTTAAAGAACACAGAAATAATACAAAACCATGGAAATGCAATTAAATAAAATACAGTAAAACATGCACATTACCAGAGTTAATATGTTTCATTAAGCTTCTTAATCACTGAGATCTTTGAATAGCATATTTCTTAGCAAATTCAGTTCACCATATGAAAACCATACACAGATTTCTCACCCAAGGGTGTAGAGTTTCAAATATTTCAACTATTACTATAGTCAAAAGCTAATTGTTACTAGTATATGAATGCAAAATGAAATCTAAATGTTTTTATGCCATTATAAAATCATAGATGAACTTTTCTACAAAAATGGGGTTTGGAAAAAAAATAAAGGGCTATACATGGATATAGATAAATATCAAAATATGTGCAATCATTTCATTTATATATTATTAAATATTACATTATTATCTTGCTGATTCTAATGTTACAAAATGTTTCTAAGTAAATAAATATGCAAGATGCAAAATAAATAATATTTTAAAACCTGTAGCATGTAGCATAGTTTATTACTGGAAATAAAGTCCCAGCTCAATATGTTGAGCACCGTCCATCAAATCAAAGACGTTAACTCAAACTAAAAATCATTTAAGCATCTTTATCTTTCTTTTTCCTTCTTTCTGTTACGTAACATTTCATCAGTACATCGCTTCAGCGAGCAGTAATGCAGGAGAGAATTCTAAATGGACTAGCTCAGCCTTATTTCACAATCGCATGTGATCCAGAGTAAATATTATCATCTGAACGGGATGTTGTGAGCAGCGCCTCAATTAAAATGGCTTGATTAGCATCAGTGTTGTTCCAAACTTTGAGACACTTTGAACCTTCTTTCGCGCCGTGTCGTTTACCCCCCGCGACCTGTGTGGCCTCAGTGCCTGCTTTCACCAGACGTCAGAGGCTGCTTATCGGTCGTGGATTTGTTCCCCATGTTCCCTGTTTGAAATCTACACAAATTTTCACAAGTCGAAGAGCAATTTGAGTCTTCCTTCCTTCTTAATGCGGGGTTTCCTTTGTTAGAAGAATTCTTTACTGTTTCAAGTGCTGTATTATGTGGCACTTTGCTTTCAGTGCATGAGAAGCTATAGTCACGACACTGAATATTATGTTTGATAAAAAAGCCTCTTAGTATTTTACGAGAGAATTACATAAGTACATAAGGTTTTCACAATGATCATTTAGATAAGGCTCATAATTTAAAATAGTGCAGTGCTATGAAAAATAATTTCCTCCCTGAATACTATTTCTGCATCTTTGTCACAGTAAATTGATTCATTAAAAGGTTAAAAGTAATTCACTACTATATGACATATTTAATTACATTGTCTTGGTAAAGCACATTGTGACCAGTCTCCTAGCCCCCCTTCCCCCCAAAAAAAAGAAATTACAATACTTCTATAACAGTAACATCACTATAGCATCATTTCACTTTCTATTGTTCGCTTCCAGTTTTTTTGGTTTCTATTTCCTGTTTCCTGTGTTTCTGCTGTTTCTCTACCCTGACTGCAGCCTTTGATCATTGTCTTTCCTTTTCTCATTATCAATCAGTATGTTCTAAAACCTTTGGAGAAAATTAGATTTTGAAACAACGTGCATCTTACATTGAAATTAATTTTCACAAAATTTGAACTTTTCACATTCAGGTGGTTGAAATTTTGTAGTTAGTAAAACTTTTGTGTGAATTTATGTTCACTCCAGGCCGAGTGAAATAGACAAGACGGATCCTATTTTATCAAGCCATCCATAAATACAACAACCCATCCATCTTTATCTATTTGTCAATATATACAGGAATGAATGTTTATTATGAAATAAAATGTAGTTGAGCTGGCAAAGCATGAAATATCTCAGGCTCATAACTTGTATAACTGTCTGCAATCAAATAAAAGTCAAAGTAAATGTAAGGAACACTGCATGTTTGTCGTATTTGTCCTATTTAGGTTCTTCTTCTAAGCTGCTTTAAAGGCTGATGGGCCTCTAGCGGGTTGTCACTGGAGGTGATCCTAAGAGATCCTGTCAGCATGTGAGTCGTTAGGATTACATGGGTCAAGGTGTGAGGGGGTCAAACCACCAAGGAAGGGATTTCAAGACTGCTGCATAGATGGTTAATGGTCGCTCATGTAAGCCACCAGATCTTTTCTAAGGATGTTATAATTTGACATAGATGGCCTCTTCTAAGGAACTAATCCTTTTGACTTGGTCATCTGTCCAAAATATGCTCAATTGTACAATCAAAGGCATGTCCCTTCTTATTTAAGATTTAAGTCCTTTTTTATTATAGGTCCACTCTGGTGTGAGCCAAAAGGGGGGAAGGGTGCCGAAGGTGTGATGGACTCACAGGCTTTGACTTATTTCTTTCCTCACATGAAAGGAAATCCACCCAACCGCTTGCGCCCCAGGCTGAGTCCAATAACCTCAAAATTCTGTAACATGAGAAGCAAAGGGTTCCAACAGGTAGAGCCGGAGGGTAAACTTTACAATTATTTACCCACATTCTGACTGAAAACTTCTGGTTTCTCTGGGTCTTTCTTTTCCAACCCAGGAACAAAACCTTCAAATGCACCGATTAGCAACAAAGAGAATTAGGGGGAAGACATTAGGTAAGAGCAGCTGGTAAACCCTCACTAAGACCATCTGGCACTGGTCTGACCACTTGACCACATCTGGTTGGGTCACAGAAACAGTTAGCTGACGATCATCTGTGGCTCTTAGGCGTCAGCGCAGGCAGGGTTAGAGGGCTTGATTGGATATGATCAGGTAATTTCTTGACAGTGTTAATTTAGTTCATAGGAGGTTTCTCTATGTGAGCAGATGTAACTGTTACAGCACTGGACTGGTAAGCAGAAAGATTCGATACGATGTATTCTATAAAAATATTTTTTCTGCCAGTTGTATTATGTACAACGTGACAAATCTCAAATCTCGAATTGTTTTAATTATACAAATTATACATCGCATTATCATAAATTGTTACCATGAGAGAACTAATCGCTAAATAATCACGATATTTCCTTTTTACTGGTATTTGTATGACGTAGTCAAAGCTGAGCATTATTCGGTGTCCAACCATCCAGCCCAGTGTCTCTGTGGACTCGCCTATGCGGTTACTGTTTACTTAAACCATGCTTCAGGTACATGAGGAATTCCTGATATTTGTCACTGTATTGTGGGCCTTCTGAGAATAAGCACGTACCAATACTCCCAAATAATTCCTGCATTCTAGTTTATCAATGCTTTGAAATAGCACTTAATTTCTTAAAGTTCTGCTGTAATGATTTTTTAAATTTCAAAATCACCCTTTTATCATCACTGACCATACAAAATGAGAAATACTTAGTATTAATTAGTAAACAAGCTGTATTATCTATTATGCCTTTTTAAATTTAACATACATCTTGCACAATATCAAACAATGTTTATTTACTTATATTTACTTAACTTAGCACCTCCTATTCAATTGGACAACTCAGATCCTCATTTGTTGCAGTATTTACTATTAATTTGTTAATTCGGTCTGTTTTATAACATTTGTTGTACAGTGTTTGACTCAACCTCACGCTAGCAAGTTAGACAAGTTGACTACAGGTGAAACAAACAATATTTTATTTGATAAAGAAGCTCTGAGACTTAGTTTGGTTTGATTGTTTAATTGTTCAGTTTTTTTCTGAGAATGACAGCTGACAAATTTTTGAAGCTCCAGTGTTTAATGAAGTATTGTGGGATTTTATGTACATATAAAAAGGTATTTACATTTTTCTAATGTTACTGGTGGTGGGTGTTAATGATGCAATTTGAAACCAAAGATTCATTAAGCAATCCTAGTCATTGACAGTAATGAGTATCATTATTAAATGTAGCTTTAGTTATTTTAATACAATTATAATCCTCATAAACGTTTGTGTGTTTTGTTTTTCATTGATTCCGATAGAGTTCAGTGGACTTGCGGGTGGGTAAAATAAGTTTCTTTATTGGTCAATATGTACTGGCAATACAAATAACTTAACCTACAGTCTGGTTGCTTTCTTTACAAAAAAAGATTTGTTGTTTTTGCAAATAAAATGGAGAAAATAAATGAAATCAATATCAAATCAAAACTATGAAAATCCAAACCTCTACAAAATAATAAATAACATCACAATCATTTTATGTTGATACATTTACTTACATTAATACACATTTTCTGATACATACTTTTTTACTAAAGCCCCAAAATATGCTTTTTGTTTTTAAAAACTAAAGACGTAATGTTTTTAAATGTCATTCGTATCCGAACCTGAAATGGCAACCGTGAAATATATTTTATACAGTATAGAGCCAAATGAATAAGGTATTAATGAACATTTTCAGATAGTAAACTTACATAACGATATGAATTCAAAACATTTACATGTGCAATATAAATTCTCTTTACAAACATAGCTTTTATTTAAATACAAACTTATAAAGAAGTCTTTTTCCACCGACTGGCTGACATGTCTAATTCATATCAACATTGACTTGATGTGTCTATTTTACAGGTTTTAGTCTTTAATATGAGCTTAAAACCCTTGATCTTATTTGATTATTGTTTTGATCCGTGCCTACCGACAGGTGACACGCCAACACGCCAACACACGAATTAAACTCACTACTGCCGATCTTTCGTGTAGCTAAAACAAATAAAGACAAATCCCGCCACGAGGCTAAGTGAACAAAGACAGATGAGCGGCCCACCTTCACTACTGCACTTTCCTGAGTTTACCTGTAATTACAAATTAAAAGCCCCTCTACGTTATGTCATATGATGTTTCGGCACTCTTGGGATCGTGTAAGTCTTTGGACACGTCTGATACACACCTTTCACAGAAGTGAACTTTTGTCATTTGTGTGTCTGTGTGTCAAAATCTATGCTGCTGAGAAGTTGGATCTGATGGAGTCCTCTCGTAATTGACGATGTTTCCCGTCACACTGTTCCCGCTGTGTTCTCCTCTCAATGGTTATCCTGTAATTCTTCCTAAACACAAAAAGTACAAGTAAAATGTATTAACGAGTAAAAAAAGCTGTATATTTATTTATCATTATCTTTGAACATCGTGCTAAACGCTAATTCTAGCCATATTAAAGTCCTGTACATCGAATGAACCGAACGATCATACCACCAGTACTACTCTGCTCAAACGTTCAATTTTTAGTTATAATAAGTTAACTTTTATTTTTTAATACATAGTACTTGAAGAAGTGGTCTAGCTACATCCTCCATTGCAAGCATGAGTAGCTTTCAATTAGCTTATAAGGTTGTCCAGATTCACAGATGTAGCTATTCCAAGCATATAAGATGAACAAATTTGTAAAAGTTACTGGTGGTGTTAATGGGGCGAAAAGGTACAAAAAATCCCTCCATAAAAGAAACGTTTTTTTTCTTATTTCGGCTGCTCCCGTTAGGGGTCACCACACATACGCATAATTGATTTGAGCTCCCGGAGGAAACCCACACAGACACGGGGAGAACATGGAAACTCTACACAGAAAGGACTGCCCCATCAGGGGATCAAACCCAGGACCTTCTTGTCGTGAGGCATCAGGGTAACAGTGCTACCCACTGAAATGTTTTGAATGACATGAATGTATGACAGACCCCCATCATCCGTGACCCACCTCCATGTTTGATTGTGGGAACGGCATTGTTCTCGTCATAAGCCTGGCCTTTCACACGCCAAGCATACCGTTGGTCCAAACAGTTCCAACGCCTTGGAGTGTGTAAACGAAATGGTTGTTTAATGTTTGTTTTGTAGGTACTACTGAGGCGCTTGTACCAGCCTTCATCAGGTCATCCTCTAGGTGTCTTGTACTCACACAGCGGTCTTACTTATTTCCCTTACTAAGTTTATTATAAAGTTTTGGCCTTTCTTCTATGACCAGGGAGGTTTACAGATGTTCCATATATTTAAATCTGCTTAGAAATGCTCTAATGGTGTATCTTGGAATGACCCTTTAGGTATAATCAAATAATATAATAATAATATACTCTCTCAACTTTGGATGAATCTATCTTGTCTTCGCCATTTTTGCAACTGACCATGAATACTTTCATGTGGTTACTAACAAAAAAAGAACCATTATAGATTTCCCAAAGTCTTGGTTAAGTTTTAACTCTACTGTAGGGTATAAAACCACCAGAAAGCTTTGAGAACAACAATATTTTATAGCGGTTGAATAATTGGGACATGGTTGTCTTAAAGAAATATGCTGTTTTACACAAATGCATTCTAATGTATTATCTGCTAAATCCCTCATCGCTCTTTGAAACAACTTTAATTGATAAAACTTAACGATCTTTTGAGGGTTGAATATTTCTGATTGTAACTAAGTTATGTACATTATTGTGTCCAAATTGTATTAACTGTACACCTTTAATATGAAGAAAATGTGTTTTACAGTATTTACTCCTTATGTAACAATATATGCCATTTTAAAAAGTTTTAAAATAAGTGTTATTGTGTCTTTAAATAAGTGTTAAATGATACCTAAAAAAGTAGAACGCCATAAGTAGCGCCGTTCCAAGAAGTCCTCCAACTATGATTCCAGTCACTGCTGATAAGCCTAGTCCACCTGCTTAGGAGACAAAATGAAGTTATTAGTAAGGAGTATTACATTTGTATTCTGCTGATTACCAATTTTTTAGATTATTAGTTTTACATTTTAACATTAAACAGCATTATCGGGCCAGCTAATCGGCCCACCAATCGTCCAATGTTTGTTCACACATTTCTGCGCTTGTGTTCCTGTGACTAAGTAGTTTTTTGTGTACTTGGACTTTTACACCTGTAATTTCACTTTTACTTAGTATTTATTTAAGAATTGTAATTCACTTTATTTAAAAGAAAAAATATTACTGAGTAAAAAAACCCTGCTTCAGTGATTACAGGGTTGCCAGATTCAAGTACTTTTCAGCCAAGGACCTTTTTAAAATACACCGAAAACAAAACAAAATACGCAGATGTTCAGTATTTCAAAATAATACTTAAACCACCATGGCGTACAAATAAATATCTTAAAACATACAGATCAGAAATGATAAATTATCATTGAGTCCGAAAAAAGACGTTGCCGTCTAACATATGAATCACTATATGAACTTTGGACTGGAAAGAATAACCCGTCAATCAAACTTTTGACAGCGGGTTGGATGTGGTGAGAGATTGTAGGCCTATTTATATTCAAACTGCTTACAAAATTGATCCAAACGAGCATTTTGTTTACCATTTTGTTTACCTGGGAAAGCGTGTGTTCCCCACTGATTTCCCATTAAATGTAGCAGAAATCGCAGAATCTGGCAACACTAGATTTTATTATTTGACATTCTATTAAAAAACACTTATCGTGAGATTTAGATCCACTTGTCCTGTTTGCATTGCACAACCCCTAATCTTCTGTCAAAAAGTAACTAGGTAACATTTAATATGAGTACATTTTAAATGAGTTACTTTTTACATGAGTAGATTTTTAGAACGGAAATTTTGCTCGTACTTAAGTAAAAATCATAAAATAGTACTTTTACTTGAGTACAATATTTTAGTACTCTTTCAACCTCTGCTTTTAGGTGAGTTTAGAAGTCTTATAAGTGCTAAAAGCCAAGGGGTCTTATGTATAAAGTTCGTTTATAATTGACTTCTACATTCTCAATGTTAACCAAACATGTACAGGTTAAACATCAGAGGTAATTTACATGATTGGTCGGTGTGCTCTGGAACTGAAGGCCTTGGTGCTCCTCGCAGAGTGAACCGTTTACTGTTGAAGCCTGGCAAGATCTGAAAACTTCCATTAGTGCCGAAGAAGTTCATGACGGTCTGAGAAAACAGAAAGGGAACTTATAATTTTTAAAGCAAGGTTTTTAAATTCGTCCTGAGCAGCAAAGCCGTTTAGTAAATGACAGAACTCATACAGAAGGATGCATGTTCGGGCTGCCTCTAGACAAAATTGGCCACTAGTCTACTTTGTAGGAAAAGACTGGACTTAAGGGGGTCGGGTCTTCACTGCTGTGTAAGAACCCTGGTTAGTAGCCTAAGGCACCCGTACTGAAGTTGTCAATGCGTGAGGTAAATGCATGACTCTCCATGCATGAGACATATCCAATTATCCCTGGGTCTTGAACCAGCGGCATTTTAATTACTGATCCATTACCTAAGCTACATCTACTTTCATCTGTAAAGCTGATTCAGTCAACAAACCATATAATTTCCATCGAGACTACACGTTACATGTACCATTATTGTACTTATGTATTATTATCTTTACCTCATATGTCCCAGTTTCTTGGTTTGTCATGCTTATAACTGAGAAATCTCCATTCCGGTCGCCGTTGGCATCCATTGACACCTGGCCGGCGATCCCTGTGCGGCAGAATGTGAGGAATGTGAGAATTAATTAGGCAAAATAGTCCGACATTCCAAGGTAAACAGCGGCGAGAGTTGAGAAACTTCCAGTCGGCGAACAGCGCAGGAAATCTCAACCGCCCCCGAACCCACACCCCCCCCTCCGGTTATGTTGGCGCAGCCTCGCTGGGGTGGTAATTTCATCCCCGCGTCCGTGTTCCCGAATTCTTGACATTTTTACAATATTATTTCATTTGATGAGAAAACATGACCCTTGTTCCTGATGATTCCCGCAGAACACAACATTATTATTTCGTGATTGGTTCTGGCCCTGAGCTCGACGGAAACTGCTTGGGCAGCAGACATGACTAAACACCTACTTTCTGAGTACATTTGAGTCATTTAAATGGTGAAGGGAAATTTTGCAGACTCGGTACATGTTCTTACATGACATGTTTCTATGGTAAATAGGCTTATCTTAATAGTTCGCTTTCTTCCAGGTATCCAGGTGGAGCATCAGGATTTCCCACTAGCACAACAGCCCCGTTTTGAGAATCTTGGCCCAGATAAACAGGGAGTGTTGTATAAGGAAGGGCATCCGACATAAAAACGATGCCACATCAATATTGTGGATCATGATCCGCTGTGGCGACCCCTAGTGGGAGCAGCCAAAGGATTCACATTTTGAACACAATATAATAAGAATCATGGGCGTCCAAGTGGGTAGTACTGACGCCTCACGGCAATAAGGTCTTGGGTTCATGTGCTAGTGAAATATCCCGCTGCTCCACCTTGGCGCCACCAAGTTAAGTAAATAAATATGAATTATTGAATACATAGGCATTGAGAAAATCATTGAATGATGCAATGCAAATCATTTGACTTTCGACTGTAAATGAATGACAACATGTGTTTTTTATTACACACCTTCAAATGTTCTGTTCCACATCCTGCGTGTTATTTCTATGCCGTTCTTTTTAGTAAAATTGTTTCTCATCGCCTCATCTAAGGCAAGTGCGTACAGAAGTAGGGCATCGTGGAAACCCTCCATAAACATGTTGATCTGAAAAACAAGCGAGAGAAAAAAAAAGAATTGAATAAAGTCTTGTGTGCTTGACCAATGTGGGCTTCGGAGTTGTGATTGTGTTTATGTACAGTACAGTACAGTACTACTGCGTATTCTGACACATTAACACATCAAATTTCACTTAAAAATATAAATAAAACACCGGACAAACACCATCCGAATGTTCGCAATGAGGAATGTTTGCTCGCTGTCTTACTGTCTACATATTGAAGGATTGTTATAGGATGCCTTATGAATAATTGTGCAGATGTCCGACCGAAAAAGTGTCTGATTGCTAGTAGTCGGTTAGCTGAGGATCAACCGGCCATGAAGACCACCCAAACCTGAGGCGTCGCGTTTCATAAGAAAGAGATGCTGACCCAAAAGGTGACGTCTTCGCTGGAACGTCTGGTCATGGGAAGCAGCTCGTGCTTCACAGTTCACCCTTCGCGGCCTGTGTAGACGCACCGATCGCTCTTGTCGACGCCCGTCGCGTCAGGAGCCGCGTCGTTCTCTCGAGTTAAGGAGAGAGCTTTGTCGATCGCGCCAATAAAAGGTTTAAAGCGTATCCATGTAAAACGACGGTATCTGTGAGTTCATTCATAGTAAATGTAGCCCGGGCTTTGGATTTATGGCGTGATTGAACGTGTCATTAGCCAAGACAAATCTATGCGCTAAGCTTATTAGCCTCGGTGATTTTTCCCTGTATCCTTTACTCTGTTCCGAATGTCCTCAGAGGCCGTCTCAGAACGAGCAACCGCACGTCTGGTTCCTCTCTCCGGTGCAGAATTTCTCCAATGCAGCTGCCGCCAGACAATCCAGCATTGATTTAAATGTCCTAACGAAACATTTATGGCTTAATAACAAAGACGATGTGCAAGTTTAAGGTCCTTCCTGTTGAAAAACCTGTTCTGACATGGACTGTCCTGAGCGTTGCAATCCACTGCTTTGCTTTTCTTCTCCAGATAACCGAAGTGCAGCAAACATGCTGTAATAGGGTTTGGGTGCGTTTACTTGTATGTTTTCTTCGATTTCAGGTCGAATGAGACCTCTGATCTCGTTAATACCCCAGGGACGAAGACACAAGATGAACAAGGATGAGTCACATGACCACTTCATCGCTGAGGTTTTGGGAGCTGGCTCAGTGGGTATGTAAAGAGGTTTTGGGTATGAATCCATCCATGTAGATCATGTCGAGCAGGGCTGCCCAATTTGTGTGCCCTTTTTATGTAGATCAATGTAGGGTCTACTTTTTTTCAACATGTGTTTCACTTCCTCAGACACTAGGTGAAATACCGGGGGGTGATGGGGGGTGCTGAGGAGCTCCTGTCTGCAGGGATCAAGTAACCAATGATCATGATTACAAACCCAAATTTGGGAAACCAGAAAAATTTGGGAAAGTGTGGAAAATGCAAATAAACTAAAAATGCAGTGTTCCTTACATTTACTTTGACTTTTATTTGCTTGCAGTTTCAGAGAAACACTGATCAGGCATAACATTCTGACCACTGACAGGTAAAGTGAATAACACACATTAACTCTGATAGTGGGTGGGATATATCACACAGCAAGTGAACACTGCGAGTGAGCTGATGTTAGAAGCAGGATGGGCGAGCGTAATGATCTGAGAGTTTGACAAGGCCCGAATTGTGTTGGCTAGATGACCGGGTCAGAATGTCCTCAAAAGAGCAGCTCTTGTGGGGTGTTCCTGGTCTACAGTGGTCAGTATCGAATTTGCTGAAGAAGTTGCTTATGGGGTGTTGAAACACAATATTAGGAAGGTGGTCATAATGTTATGCCTGATCGGTGTTTCACGCTTGGAAGACATTCCAAAAAAATAAAAAGATTCAACGGGGGCAATTCAGGGCTCGTAATGAGACGGATATATTAAATAATGGTGTGATTCCAAACAGGTGATTGTAATCAAATCCTTTGTGTGTGCTCAATAATGCATCAATGTCGTTTGACAATTTTTCCTGCAAAATTGTAAACACAACGGCTGTATTAAAGTCAATAACAAGTCAAATAACTGTGGTAATCCAACAGAGTCACCTACTGGTCATGGCAGCACACAGATATACAGCCGAGTGCTCTGCAGATCAATGTTGAGCTCGGTGGGAATCATTTGAAGGAGTAGCTGGGTTTCATGTAAAGGGCCGCAGTGTAATGACACGTGGGCGGGGAGATTTTTCAGAGCCAAATCATGAGTGTCTTTGTCTATTATCTTCATCACCCAGAGCTGCGCTGTCCTGTCCTGTGGATAATAAAGGCCAAGGCGCACTAATGGCTCCCTTGGGAGATTTTTTAATCCTTAAATGTATTGTTTCGTACTGTTAATAGGATTCATCGAATCGTTCATGTAACACTTATTTTGGTGACTTCTATCGGATTTACTCATGACCTCCACGTTTTAGACAGAGGTGGTTACTTGCATTCAAGTAAAAATGTACTTGAATGAGTAATGAGTACTTTTTACTCAAGTATGAGTAAAATGAAATAACTACTCATGTAAAAAAAAGTAAAACTTAAGTAAGTAAACGTTACGATTTGTGTGAGGGTCAAACCATATGAGTGGATATAAATCTCCCGACAGCCATTTTTAATTCAATTACTAAAATCAAGTGTTGCCAGATTGGGCAGTTTTCGACTAAATTGGGCAGATTGTCAGGTGGACAGAATTTGGGC
>JAYDZG010000022.1:9020837-9031789 GCA_034509265.1 Microcambeva bendego
TTCACATCCACCTCACTCGCACATCTTTGGAATTTGGGAGGAAACTGGAGTATCTGGAGGAAACCCAAAGACAGAACCCAGAACCATCTCGCCGATGACATAATTCAAGTCATTGTTCAAACCTAAACACACTCCAGTGAGAGAAGTCACAATATTAGAAGTACTTTTGATAGAAGTTTTTTTAAACACTATGATTGTACCTATACTGGTTGGATCTGATATAGAAAAGTATATAACACTAATTTATTTTAAAATAAATGTGACAGAGTTATGTTTAGTTATAAATTCCTGGTTTCTTTATCACACTAGAGCGTAAAAGGTTTGGACATCTTTGTCCCAAGTATAGTCAGATTAACTCGACGTGTAATTGTATTTATGCATGGTTAATGATTAGGTTTATCTGAAGAAACAGAGGTATTTGTGTAGTTCGTAATATGCTTCAGCACTCCTCCAAACTCCCCCGGTAGATAACTAATGCGTATTCTCCGAGGATAATTCAGATTGATACGACAAGATCCGAGCTCTTAAGCCAACTCAGATCCATACAGAGCGGACCTGGATGGACTTTTCATTTCTTATTTATGACAGATCATCCCCGGGATGCACCAAATGAGAAATGTGCATTAAGGGCCGCATTAGCGAACGCACCGGTGTAATTTAAAGCGTAGAGATGCAATTCAAATAAGGGCATCGGGCTTAATTGGGGGTCGTATAATGGAACATGATGACATGGGAGCCTTCTCCTTTTCTTCACGTGGGAAATTTGCGTTCCATGGAAAATGAATGATGGGAAGTTATAGTGTAATGAGATTTTAAATGGTTAACCTTAATACTGTTTTTAAGACACACATACAACTGTGGAAAAAATAAAGGACCTCCTTAAAAGGACCAGTTTGTGCATGGGTATCTGCTTAACCGAAATGAGCCGTGTTGTTTTATTCTATAAGCATTAGAATTACAATAGAATAAAACAACACTTCTCATTTTGGTAAAACACAAACCCATACATTGTAAATTGAGATTTTCAGTGGTCTCTCTATTTTTTCACATATACACATCTAGACACAATACAGATGTAAGTTTTAAAATATTATTTTCCAAAGAAATGAAATTAAACTTAATTCACAAAACAAACTCATAAATAAGGTGATTAAATATTCTGTGCAGTTTTCCAGAAGTCGAACGCGTCCAATTAAACTTGCCACATTGTTACACTGTGGAACAATGAAAGGATGTCAGTACCATTTGGCAGACTCCGTGGAGCCCGTATACTGCCTGTTTTTGACGCTGCAACAGAAAACCAAATTCAAAGGCAATAAACACCTCTCTTAAATTCGGACAAGATGGGGGTTTTAGGGTGGGGGAGGTTGCATGTTGCACATTGGGGCCAAATTCCTTATCTTTGTATTTATTACACTGGCTAACTGTGGCTTAAATGTTCAGTTTGAAACTATAGAAAGGAATGAATTCAACCAGTCTGGTGGAATGAACCAACAGCAACAACAACATAATTTAAACACCATTTACAATAAAATGTATGTTATACTTATAGAATCCAGAATGTGCACTGACAAGATTACTTGAGAAAGAAAATGAGGCAAAAGCTACAAAGGAAAGAAAAAGCTGCTTTTTAAGAACGAACAGGCAAAGCAGAACTTGCGTGGAGTTTTGGCTGGAGTACAGAAAACCAGAGCTGCTGGCATTCCAGTCTGGCATTGACCCAAAAACCTTCTCCCTCGTGCAGTGTGTGTGCCAGATTCTGTGTACAAGTGTGTGGGCTCATGGCCAAGGATTACGAAATGAGCAAACAGCATACTTCAGCACAGACCCGCCATGCAAATATATGTGTGACGAGTGCATACTACACATCATCTGAGTGTTTACTTTCCCGACCGAGGTCTCTGTCTGTCTCTCTCTCTCTCAATCTATCTATATATATTTCCACAAAAATATATAATAATAATATAATTATTAATTGGATTTGGATTGTAGGATTTCTATGTTTTATTGGTGTTGTAAATACAGGACATACATTTTTTTTAAAACCTGGTAGTCAGTATTTTGAACACATTTCATTCCAAGGTCCGATAATTCCAGTTTAATTATTTCGATGCAGATCAAATTGGGCAGCCAAGCTACTACTGTTCCTCAGTTTTTTGACCATTCAACCTGGGTGCATGGGTCCCGGAGTCCTTCAACATGTCCACATGGGTTTCCTCCGGGAGCTCTGGTTTCCTCATACTCTGAACTCGCTCATAAAATTCGCAGAACGAGCGTAATCACATAGAAAGAAGGTTAAGATCATTGTCTTGCTGAGAAAAGAGGCCCGGCACGTCCAAGCAGAGGAAACAGTAAGACGTAGAGGCATCTCAGAAGCAGCACAACAGGTCATTGGTGCATTTGTGCTTTCGGTGGCCATAATGACACGGCAGACAGGCATTATTCTGTAACTCACTAAATTTCAATCATTTATGAACTTCCTCAGATCGACATTGTGCTACTCTTGATATGCTAATGGGACACATTCGCTCAGTCCAGTTTGTCGTTTCTGTCCAGGGATCACGTTTAATCTCCCCACTGTTCTCGTCATCCTAACGCCATGTTTTGCAAACACACACAATCTCACATAATGGCTACTTTTCGTAACTTGCTTCTCTCAGTAGGCTGTAAAGGGGGCTGGGTGGTGAGGAGTCACCGTCGGTGTACAATTTCACTACAAAAAACTCGCAGCGTGGTATATATTTCCCTCTTTTGTTTGCCCCAGGAGATCTCCACCTATTGTGTCTGAAAGTGTTAACTTGAGAATCCAGTGTGGTTGGCTTTGGAACTAGTTTAACTAAATCAAATTCCTTAATTCCGGAAATTACTAGAAACATTCGACCGTAGACTACGGTAACAAATATGTTTGGACTGAATAAAACGCTGACGTAATACAGCCAGCGTATTAGTATCAAGAAACAAATTCTGCAGTCTGAACAACAGCAATATATTGTAGCTTAAAAGAAGTGCTAAGTAACTTTGGTTTATAAAAGCCACATTATTGATTTGGTGTTTTTTTTTTTGCCGGATGTCATTCCTGACAGATCATTCCGGGTTAACAGGGCTTGGGAACCCTTCACAGCAGTTATTTAGCACAGATACGTTCATTAGATTAGATAAAGAGATTCCAGAGGTCTGCACAGAACCCTGAGCTTAGAAATATACCAGTTTACCCTCAGCACCCAGCCATACAGTTGCATTTTTTGACAGAACATGCACAAATTCTCATACAAAGAAGCCACTTGTTACACTAGTTAAAAATATTAATACCATGTTTTCAAAACTGGATGTCCGACAATCTCACGATCAGCTGTCCACACACTCGATACTATAAATACACATGTCGTATATCTGCCTGTAACATAAAGCATAGACCTAATACACTCCCAAAGAAACGCTAGCTAAATGTGATTTCATGAATGAAAAAGAGAAACTATTGCTAAATCAGTTCTCGAGTTCCTTCGGCAGACATGTTTTACAGTATTTCTGACCTTTTGGTGTTCTACAAAACATTACACCAACGGTTGTATTTTAATATCTGTATATGATAGACAGACCACTACAGTGTTATAATTACATCTTATATAACCCTGTAGTGGTCCGTCTGTCATCGTTATAGATTTTCTGAGAGAGGAGCGAGCGCCATGCCATGGTAAATCACTGTAATTGATATTGTATCTTAAGTACAGGTGGTGCTGTATATAGCTGTTAGAAGGTGGGTGCAGCCAGAGAAGCCATATAAAACGTCATCAGCTATAGTCCTCATAATCACTAAAGATAATTTAGGTTGTATGTATGTACATATATACGTACGTATATTGGACAGCCACACCTGATCACGTAAGTCAAACGTTTGGTGTTACAGAGGGGTAAAACCTGAACTCCCACGTGCTCAACTTCTCTTGAATGGAAGTTTAAGCTGACAATAATAACAAAGGTGCCTAGGGTGTGTGCGCGTTTGACTTTAAATAGGTGTGCAAGCAATAAACGTGGTATCTGTTATATGAGTGTGTGTGTGTGTGTGTGTGTGTAGGTATGTATATACGTATATATATATATATTTACGTACATGCATACACACATTTACATTTAAAGAAAATATAGAAAGCTTGAATTGGATTATCTTATTGTTACTTTAGTGCTATCTTCTTAAAAATTGGGATATTCTATTAATAATTAATACATAATTGTAGATAATGTTTTTTAATGGTAGATTATAGATCATTAGTATCTGTATTTATTATTAAAATAAAGTACAAGTTATCCGCAAGCAGTCGTAGCCTAGGTGCTAAGGTGTTAAGGTACTGGACAAGTAATCAAAAGGTCAGTGGTTTAAGCCCCTTCTTTGTCAGGTTGTCACTGCTGGGCCCTTGAGCGAGGCCCTTAACCCTTAATTGCTTAGAGAATGTACTGTCACAGAACTGTGTCGCTTTTAATAAAAAAAATAATTATTTATTTAATTATTTTTATGAATGTTTTATATTTATTTATTTCATACATAATAATGCACTTAATCATTGAATTATTAATACAAATCAATATTTATTCATTATTAATATCTTAATACAACTGGGAGAAAAAACTTTTTTGAGGAGATAGTAACACTAATATAATTCAGTTGAAGCAGGGAACATTTTATATCTGAACAGCATGGCGCCTCACTGTCGCCCCCAGCAAGAAGGTCCTGGATCGATTCCCAGGTGGGACGGTTCAGGTCCCGTTCTTCACGTCTTCATCATCTTCTTGCGTCGGTGTGCGTTTGCCCCCACAGTCCAAAAACAGGTTAATTGAAGAATGTGGGTTCATTATTATATCAGTGAAAATACAATAATGGTTGTAAATGGCCACTGATCTCGCAGTTCTCACATCAGCATGGTCCTGCCTGCAAACACATTAACACAGTGCCACTTGATGAACTCAAAGCCTTTTGTCCCAAGCTTGTATCAGTAAAAGCATGAATGGAATCAATTTTTCATAACTCAAGAAAGAACTGATGCATAAAATGCCTTTGGGTGTACAACGTGCCATAACCGTTCTTGTCAGCAAATGGTTCCTTATTCATTAAAATGCGGTCTGCCTGGCTCATTTAAACAGACTTCCTCTTTTTTTTGGTCTGGCTCAGCTCTTCCACACCAGCCTGAGAGCGTGACCGCTTATTTCATGCAAACCACACATAGGCATAACTGGTCCGTGGATGGAAGTGTTTCCATAGATGACCGCTTTTGTGGGGAAAAATAAATAAAGAGAATGATATTCATGTTGTTGTTTTGGAACTTTTAAGCATGTATTCACGTGTTTCTGTTTTACTAGGGTGTAACTAGAGTTCACACAGTGGAGAAATTCCTAGTACTAACACCTCACTATTGGCTCTTAACTCTGAATGCGTCCCTAAGGGCACGAGTAGTAAAATAAGATCAGGAATCAAGGCATCGAGTGTCTCGGGCTTAGGGACAGCATCAGATATTCATGTCTCCGGGATTAGGATCTTCTTTTGACCCCACCCAGATCACCCCCTTCGCTCCTACATAAAGCGACCACACACACACACAAATATGTGACTGAATTACGACAGGCTTAAAACCTGGTTTGTTTAATCCATCTGCAACAAGACTAAAAATATGGGGTGGGGGTTAAACTGAGTACACTTTAACACCCCTGAGGTTTCAACTATCCGTTTCAAATTGTAAGCGTCTCTCTCATGACTATTTATTTTGATTATCATAAGGCACCATTTCCCAAACATTTCTGGGTGTCGACCCCCTTTATCAGTGGCCAAACAGGCTGTGACCCCTGAGGCAGCTTTATTACGATTATTGATAAATCCGGAAAATATCTCAGACGTGGAGTTCTTTTGCCTTCTTAGGTCTTGTACAACTAAACAAAAATGTATATACTTTTTGACAAATATTAAACTAATACTAAGCTGAATAGATCTAACAAATTGAAAATCACCATTGGTTTTCATTTCAATTAAACATGCAATTAAAATTTGCATGCAATTGTTTATTTTGACTTTAAAAGTACGCAATGTCATCTGAATTACACAGGAAAATCAGCTTAAACAATTTTTGCTTACACTGCCAGGGCTTGCCAATTTGGCAGAAAACCACCCAATCTGGCAACCCTGTACTCAGCTCCTACAAAACTACCTCTTGGACAGGTGATTCGGTAATTAAATAATCCAAAATGTCATATCAAAGTAGTTTTGATGATTTAATGATTGGGAAATTAATTAGTTTAAAATAAATAATTAGGGAAGTAACGATACACTCTACTCACAATGTGATACGATTCGCAATAATGGGTTCACAATATGATTTTATTTAAAAAGCAAACAAATGAAATTCAATACAATTAATGAATGGATCTTGGTAGTACAGTTGTATGCCGTTTGGAACATGGCGATCGTAATATTAGGATAAGTTTTTCAACTAATATAGTCCTTTTAAAAATAATATTGTACCTACATAACATTATGAACACATTCAAAAGATTGTGTTGGCCCCCCTTTTATGCAGCAAACTGTACTGCACTGTGTATTCTGACATCTTTCTCTGAGAACCCAACGTGCATCAATGAGTCTTCGGTTTACCACTGTTGATAGATAGTGACCACTACAGACCGGGAACACCCCACAAGAGCTGCAGTTTTGGACATGCTCTGGCCCCTCCATCACAACTGACCCTCAAATTCACTCATACTCTTACACCCCATTTTTCCTGCTTTAAACATCGTCTCTGAGTATCAAATGTTCACTTGCTGCCTAAAATAGTACACGGTGCCGGGATGAGATGATCAGTGTTATTCACTTGCTGTGATGTTATAATGTTATTCCTGGTCGGTGTAGATAAACATTATAATTATATTTAAATATACATAAACCATAGCAATTTTGCATCTTAACCTTATATATGATTTGGCCCAAGTCATTCAGCACTGTTCGGAGAGATCAGTGAGACTGTAAGTAAATTACCTGCTGCTAATCCATTTTTACAGTGGAGATCTGTTTTTTTTAACGACGGAGTAGCCGGATAATTCATGTTGCAGCCGTTCCCTTCGCACCGGGGAAAGAAAAAGTGAGAGGTAAAAAGAAAGCAAGAGAGATTCACTCATTTGGATGTGAAAATAGGTTTATATGCATATGTTTTGCATAAACATTTTTCTCTTAGCCTATGCGACATGTGTAATGACTCCCAACTTGGTTTTTCTTTGATTATCGGGTTGACAGTAGTGGTAGGTAGTGTTGGAGGGTCAAAATTGAATCCTAGGGTCAAAATTGAATCCTGAGAAATTGTTACCTTTTTGCATTTGAGTGGTCGTGCTTTTTCTGTAAATTGTGGCGGCTCGTCCAGGACGTCAGGTTTCCTCCTTTCACAATTGCAGGATAGATACTCAACCAGGAGTTGGATTAGCCATTAATGGCTGCAGATATAACTGTATTTGGGTCTGTGATGAGTTTTTGTGCCTGCGACAATTAAAAACAATCCAATTAATCCAAATAAGTTTTTATTTTGTTCTCTATGCATAAATAAGGGGCTGAATATTAGCAGCTTTGTGAAGTCAGTGACCCTTGATGTGTGTTTTTCATAACTACTTGAGTTTGTATTGTATTATTCCTGTATTTTCTGGAGGCTCATCTGGGATCTACCAGGAATGAGATTAGTTTGCGTCTAAGATGGGTTTATTTAAAAAAATAAAGCACTTTGACTTGTTTTCACCTCTTAATTTTTGTACCCAATACACTAATAAATGTCAGTAAAACTAAAAGCTAAATTGTGAGTAATCAATCAGGTCTGCCGGTAAATTTCAAATCTACCCTTGACGTGTGTTCAGTCAGGAAAAGACATCCAGCCAGAGAGAACGGAGGGAAATTCAGGTGTTACCTTCCGTGCTGGTGGTGGTGGTGGCTCTTCGTCTATGATTCAGGAGGTCAGTAAACACCCAAACTTTAAGTCTATCCTTGGTCTCACTCTACTCACACCCCACCCTGCTTTCGTACCTTCCTATCTCTGTAGTAAGAACTAACACCAGGATGTGTGTTTGATAGCATTCTTTGTGTTGATTAAATTATATGTTAATAGTATTGGTATTTTCATGGAATATTGCTGGAAACCTGCTTTTTATAACATCTGTTAACAAATCTAATGAGTCATCTAATTGCATCTAATCGCGCTGCTTTATCCTGCTCAGGATACAAAAAGGGGCGCCATCATGCCTGCAAATGAAAGGTACAATTCTGGGATTGTGTCTTGAAAGGTTTTGGTGAGCAAAACATCAGCAAGGGTGTCCGCATACTTTTGGCCATACATTGTATTTCCGGGGAACTTTTACAGATGCTTCTTACCAAAAGCTGGTCTTACTGTGCATATCTATGTTGATGAAGAATCCATGAATTCTCTTCTATCAGAAAATCTTGAAGGAGACTCTGCCTGTCAGTTTGTGACCTAGATCCTAGGTTGGTTGTGGAGAAAGAGCATACAAGCAAGTCCAACTCTGAGCTATTTAAAAGAAACAACATTTGTTTTTTTGGAGTGGCCGAGTCAAAGTCCTTACTTGAGGAGATTAATTTTGGCCCACTTTTATTTGCAGAATTATTGTAATGTTAATTTAAGGTCTTGTCATGACTTCAATTTGGTCACTCCAAAACCTTTTTTTTCTTTTGAGCGTTATAAGGTGGTCTTGCTTGTGTGTTTTGGATCATTGTTCTGCTGCATGGTCCAACAGTTCTTCACGAACTGACCTGCAAACGTTCTTTAATTCATAGTTCCCGGGTCCACTTGTGACTGGTTGTCCAGGTCCGTTGGAGCAAAGCAGTCCCTTAGTTATTAGGAAAAATACATTGCAATTTATTGTTCTTAATAATTTGTTGTGTAAAAATGCATGAAAATTATATAATGCCAAAATCAAATCATAAAAAATATGAAATATGAACATTAGTAGTGAAGAATCTGCGAAAGACCCTGAACCTCGAATTGGCGGGGGTTCACTGTACATTGACCCTAATGGAGGCCAGTGAAGTCTGCAGTTCATGAAAAATATTTGCCTGGGTTCGTTACTCATCCACGGATGAGTCGGCGACGCAGTCTTGCTGAAATCTAAACAGACCAGCCACTCCTGTTAAGATTTGAATGGTGTGCATCCATATTTGAATATTCCTAGAATGTTTAATCCTTCTGCTTTTTAAGAACTTCTAGCTGGATTCATGTTGCTGAGCAGGTTCTATTCATGTGACGTTCAGCGCTGACATGTCGGGCAGTAGTCATGTCTGGGTGTGGCTTATGAAACTGATCGTAGTTGTCTCTTGAATTTTGTTCATCTGGGTATTGTTTAATGGGAAGGATAGCAATGAAATCGAGGCAGTTGTAGCCCAGCCTTCCGGTTAAGGTTTTTGACCCATAAGCAGAAGGTTGCTGGGTCAAATCGCACCACTGACAAGTTGACACTCCTGGGCCCATGAGCAAGGCCCTTAACCATTTCACAGACAGTTTACTGTAACAGTGTGTGCAAGTCGCTTTGGATAATGCTGCCTGCTAAATGCTGACAATGTAAAATTTACATGTAAATAAAATTAGTATGGCAGTATGGGAAAGGCCGTGTTTCTTACATTTGCTTGCATTCACTTTCACTACATTGCGAACAGTACAAACCCAAGAAATCCCTTTCCAATTTTTCCATTAATATAATAGACATCCTTCAGTGAATTTTTGCCCGGCCACACATTTATAAAAAAGTTTTGAGGGCAGTTTAGGCCTAGCAACGAGGATAAAATCTAGACAGTGAGTGTGATACTCACTGGTGATGGTAAAGATTTGAAACACTTATCAATTTGGCATCGTTTTTACTCCAGATGCTATTCCTGATGCAATCCTGACACAGCCGTGGCCTGGTGGAGAACTGGGCTTGTGAGCAGAAGGTTGCCGGTTCAATTCCCAGAGCTGACAAGTCATGACTTAAGTGCCCTTGAGCAAGGCACCTAAGCTATAACTGCTCCCTGGGCACAACGGTTAGGGCTGCCCACTGCTCAGGGCATGTGTGCTCATTGCCCCTTAGTGTTCACTAGTGTGTATGTGTGTGTTTCACTGCATGGATTGGTTTAAAAAGCAATTTCACTTCCCAGTGATGAAAATAGTATTCTATATAAATATAACAAAAAAAACGAATTATTACTAATTATCCTAGTCAGCACTACAATGCACTGGTTTGTGCATCGTTGTATCTAAGTACCTACAGGACAATTCAGTGTCTTCAATTTGTTTGCATGTTTTTGGACTGTGCAAGGAATCCCACACAGACATGGGTAGACCATGCAAACTCTGGCCGCCCTACCTGTGGTTCGGGCCCAGGACCTTAATTCTGTGAGCTGTTTTTTCACATAAATACTGAAGAGAAACCTGTTAATGTGTCTCGTAGTCTCATGGAACTGCACATATTTTAAGCTAATGTAAACTAATAGGATTGTACTTCGAACTTGTACAGTGAAAATAACACACAACTGCCGATCAGGCATAGCATTATGACCACTTCCCTAACATTGTCCAGGACCCTCTGTTACTGGCCCATTAACAGCTGCAATGCACCATGACACCTTTATCAGAACCAGCATTCACTTCCTCAGCCTTGGTTGTTCATGACCTTGTCCCTGGTTTACCACTGCTCCAAATTTGGACCACTTTTGATAAATACTGACCATTGCAGCCTGGAACACCCCAAAAGTGCTGCTGTTTTAATGATGGTCCATCTAGTCGAAGAGAACTGGAGTTCTACTTCTCAGCTAGCATAATGGTTTACTAAATACTTATTAATTTAGCTCACTGGAAAATGAATATTATGCCGTTTCGTGAAAACATTCCATGGCTGAAGTTTAGTGTAGCTAAAGTTAGGAAATATCTAACAAACTCGCAAATTACCCTGCT
>JAYDZG010000022.1:9044871-9056895 GCA_034509265.1 Microcambeva bendego
ACACATTTCCCCTTAAACCACTCGAGTGTTGCTTTAGCAGTATGTTTTGGGTCATTGTCCTGTTGGAAGGTGAACCTCCGTCCCAGTCTTAAATCACTGACAGACCGAAAAAGGTTTTGCTCAAGAATATCCCTGTTTTTAGCACCATCCATCTTCCCCTCAACTAGGACCAGTTTCCCAGTCCCTGCCATTAGAAAAAATGTGTATATACTGACAGATCATGTGACACTTAGATGGACAGGTGGACTTCATTTCACATGCCAATTTTCAGTTTTTATTTCCACAATTCATATATATATATATATATTCACTTCACCAACTTAAACCATTTTGTGCAGCTGCATCACATACAATTCAGGTTAAAAAACATTTAAACACAGATTTTAATGTAACAAACTAGGTACTTTTGCAAGGTACTGTATGTGGATATATTATGTTCATTCAATGGCGTACAACAAACATTTTTGAACTGTATTAATAATATTTTAAAAACCCTCACAGCTTGATTTACACCCTGATTTAATTATTTGGTTTCCATGAATTACTTCACTGCTTCACTGGCCGTATACAAATGCGTGTGTGCTTTTCCACCACCTCTGTAGATCTTATCTCGGTGGGTCACGTATACTCACAACTTGCTATAGAAATACTACTTCTCTTTCCCCTCTTTCCCTACTCTTTCAGTCCAGTTAACGGATCGAGGGGGCCGGGCGAGGGTCAAAAGGGTCAAATTGAACAAATCTAACTATTGACTTCCTGTCTTTTCCACCTCCCTTTAATGTCATTATTGCCAGGTGTTATGGGGCTTGCGGGTATGTCGCCAAGACTGACAACACGGCACCCGAGTAGCTTATTCTTTCTTTCTTTTTTTTCTAGCCGGAGAGGACCTCCCACCATGACCGGGCTCCTTTTGTTTAAAGACGTGTCAGTAGGGTAGCAAAGAAAAACATCGAGTTTAAATAGACATCAGTGTCGAATAAAAGCTGGAAAATGATTCAATGTGATAAAATATCACCAATTAAAAGAACTATTTAAAAAATGTGTCCAAACAAGCAAAAGAATACAACCAATTCTGTTGAATTGGTGCCATTTGTTTTCCCTGGGCATTATTTTAGAAAGTGTCCTGCATGGTCCTGTGAAAAAGCTAGAAAACCCAATGAGAACCTTCGTCTTTTTGAACGTTTTTAAACATATGAACATTTGAGCTTTGTTTAAGCAGTACTGAGAGATGGAGCTTGTATAACTCAACAAATAAAACTTAATACATACTTGAACATACTTAAAAATGTCTAAAACTTTTACCACATCGGCTTCGACAATGGAGTTTTATTTTAACCTCAGACATTGGTTTGGTTTGCTCTTGAGCAGTGAAGTGAATGTTATCATCATGATGAGATCTAAAGAGCTCTTCTTAAACAATGTAGATGCATATGAGACTGAGAAGGAATAATCAGCCATTCCGTTGTCCAGAAAAAAAAAACATTTAGAAGAGTAGAACAGGTCAGGTCAGGTCGGGCAGTCCATCTACCATCAGAATGAGGCTGGACAAGTTTGGACAAGATTTTCATGGAAGGAGTGCAAGAAGCATAAAAATTTCATACCAACCATGAAGCATTGAGATAGAAATGTCGTGGTTTAGAGCTGCTTTGCAAGCCTGGCAAGTTCTCCATCATAGAATCCAGTGTATCAGATATACATTTTACCTGTGCTAATCTTTCAATACTGTAATTTTGAGTAATTAAGCTAAAAAGTCCCCATCAATTTAAATATGTGTAAAAATGTCTGAGCAATTCAGGGTTAAGGGCCTCAAGGTCCAAACAGCAGCAACCTAACAGCGGTCAGGTTTGAACCGGCATCCTTCAGATTACTAATCCACTACCTTAACCACCAGGCTACAGCTGGTTTTCAGGGAATAAACAAAAAAAACACCAGAAAGTAGTAAAATAGTATTTTATGCCCCCGCTGTCTATCACTTTGCAAGGAAAAAAGTAAAATTTGGTAATCCCTCCATATCCCATATACGACCATCTTCCACTTAGGTGACTTTATTTTATTCCTACAAGATTTCTGAGATTTCTGAGATTGACCAACAAACATTCTGAGTGTTACCAGATACCAGAAATGACTATTAAAAACCCACCAATAAAATCGTTCCACATTTTTTAAAACTATATTCAGCAAGTATTTAAAAAACAACTACCTTAACATTTTCAACATTCAGCAGACATCTTTATACAAAATGACTTATAGTACAGTTACAATATACAGTCTGAGCAAAGATGATTAAGGGCCTTGTTCAAAGGCCCGACAGCAGCAACCTGGCAGTGGTGAGGTTTGACCCGACGACCTTCTTATTACAAGTCCAGTGCCTTAACCACTAGGCTATCACATGAGAATCTTCCTCCTTCTAAAGCTCAGGCACGACCCATTACAACTCCTCCCACCCTCACCACATCCAACCAAAATATAAAAGCACAGAACCTGGTATATAACAGATGCCACGTTTATTGCTCACACACCTATTTAAAGACAAACACATCCACCCAGACACCTCTCTCGTTATTGTCGGAGCATCAGGCGAGCACGTGGGTTCAGGTTTTATACCTCCCTAACACCGAGCGCCTGACTGGTGTGATCGGGTGTGGTCATTTGAGGGTATGAAATTGGCCAAATTGCTGGTCTGGATTACAGCTTTGGAGTTTTATAACGGTGCACTTACCATCATCCTGTTACCTCCATTTGGCCCACAGTGGGTCATTAGAATCTGGTAAAAGTCAGAGCACTAAAATACTTTAGATTAATGTTATTTAATATTAGATTAGTGGATTAAATTAGGCTTTTCCACATAAATTTGTCTCATATTAAATCCTAATTCGTTTACTATTACAAACCTAACTTCCAGAAAAAATGGAGCATTTTATATCTGTATATAAATATACATTTTCACTGCTTTCATTGACCAATGTAATTTATTTATTAATTCTGTAATTACTTCTAGTAGCTAAAATGGAAATCTGGTAAAATTCTGAGCAGTAAAATTAATTAATATTAAATTTCTTTAAAGTAAAATGCCACATTATAAACACAATAAAATATGCCATGTTTAAGCCTTTTTTATTTTCTTAAGTAAAATGCACCAAATTATATCTTATTTAAATATTAAGTTGGTTGATGATATGGCTTTTTAATGCATCATATTATTAGTAACTTAAATAGGGCTTTGATCTTCCAAGACAAAATAACACCCCGATGATTTACTGATGGATATCGCAGTTTTTCTTCAGCCAGCCTAATAGTCTCAGTCCTTAAATATGTTGAACGTTTTTTTTATTTTTAAATGCGGTCTATATTTAAATGCATTCCACAGAGTTTTATGATGAGCTTGGTTGTAATTATCTATATGCAAATACAAAGTAATTGTCCTTAATTACTCTGAGAGAGCTGGTTTTATTTGTGCCAATTACTCATGCATATTTAGATACATTCTTCTGTCATGATTTGGACATTTAAAAACATTTTAATTGCATTAATAACCATAAAGCACTTTCAGTATTCATCATAATTGGTGGCAAAAATAGTACTTGTGTTTAATTTGTGTTTTCTTCTTTTGGGCTGCTCTCATTAGGGGTCGCCACAGCGGATCATGATCTGCATTATTGATCTGGCCCAGTTATTACACCGGATGCCCGCCCCGGCACAACCCCCCTATTTATCTGGGCTTGGGTTCGGCACTAAACAGAAATCTGGTAAAATGATGAACAATACATTTATTATTTATTATATTATCTTTATATTTTAATTTATTTATTATATTATTACATTTATAATTTAATATTACATTTGTAGCTTTTTAAAGTAAAATCCTACATATTAAAACGTATTTAATCATAAATTATTTGGCTTTTTATATTTGATTTATTTATTCTTTTAAATAAATTATGCCACATTTAATCATATTGATTTTTTTTAGTAAATCTCATATTAAGCTAGTTGATGAGATTTTTAATGCGTTAGATTATTAGTGGCTTTGATAGGGCTTTTATTAAAGGTAAAGCTGCCATAAAACATTTTAATTCAATTCCCGGCTTAACCCTGCCTATTCATACGGGCTTGGGACCAGCACTACAATGTACTGGTTTACCTTTAACACAACAAGGTGTCACCAATTAATCTGACTACATGTGCTCGAACCTTGTGCACTTTATACGAAATACAACATCACCTTTAAGGGCGCTTAGATGATCTCAAGTTATCAATACATGCAGAATACAGTAAAAGACAGTACAATAATAGCTACCGCGTAATGAAAATTGGACTAATTTATAATGTTAATGCTAAATGTCAAACTGAATTACCTGTAATTGACCTGCTCGAAGGGATAAAGGCTAAGCTGACATTTGGGAAATGTATCAATATTCGATAGATTTTCAATAACTCTGCACATAGATTTTTTTCCCCCAATTGATCTTTCATTGCTTCTGTACCGCACAAGAAACCAATAGAAACCCATTTTAAATCTGCGTCGTGTTCACACAACAGAGCAGAATAAATCTCAATGTTTTCACTGTGTTGTAGTTTAGTTATATAAGGCCTCAGAGTAGTTTGTCCTATCACCATTATAGTTCCCGTGGCTGCCATTGTGGGTAGAACTTCATTCTCTGACCTTTTTTATTTATAGCAGTTGCTGGATTTTATTCGCCTCCAATCGACGGGTGCGCCTGACTTAGCCATAACTACTAATTACAAGAGGTATTCGAATACTTTTTGGCTACACAGTGTATTTGCTTTGCAAACAGTAAGTCACGTGACTGGAGGTCATTGTGTACTTTGAACGTTTTGTGGGTTTTATGGCGTGTGGCTATTAATAGGAATGTAAATGAACGCTATAACCCCGTACAGTAAATCACTCTCTCGTTAGGACAGTTACATTAGACAATGAACAGACAATGAACAGATCAGGCATAACATTATGACCACTTATCTAATGTGGAGACCGTATCTGTCGCTAGGTTATTTATTTATTCAGATTTGAATTACACATTGGTTACAGTCGTGGTAGGAACGGTAGATTAATCCGTTCACAAGTTTAATCATTAGTTGTGGGAGGAAACCCATAGAGACGGTGGGAGAACAAGCAAACTCCACACAGAAAGGACCTGCACCACTCCATCTGAGGACCTTCAAACCCAGGACCTTCTTGCTGTTGGGCAACATGGCTATTGATCGTGCCACCATGTCATCCTTATACATATACGTATATCTTTATTGTTATTATACCAGGTATAAACAAGATGAAAGTGCAATACTCTATGGTGTTACAAACAATAAATGTAAGAAACTATCATTTAAGTAAATTACATTTAATATTGCATTTGAAAATGTAGAAAATTTACAAAATTGCTAATAATAATAATAATAATACACAAACAGATCTGTCATTAAGAAGGTTAAGTGGTAGAATTGAACAGTGTTGTTTTATTCTATTAAAATTATTATTCTAGTTTCTAGAAGAAAATATATAACACTGCTCATGTTGGTCAAACACAGCTATTAATCATGGCACGTGTTAGGATATATTATGCAGCAAGTGAACATTTTATCCTCAGAGTTGATGTTAGGAGCAGCAAAAACATGCGAACGTAATATTTTGAGCAAGGGCCAGATTGTGATGGCTAGACGACTGGGTCAGAGAACATCTTCAGAACTGCAGCTCTTGTGGGGTGTCTGCAGTGGTCAGTATCTATTAAACTGGTCACGTGGGGGACGTAGGCCAATTTTCTAGAAGTTAACAGCAAACTTATGCTTACTAGTCCATTACCTTAATCTTTTAATGTAAAAGTGTTTAAGGGCCTCTATTATAGGGTTTGAACCATTGACCTTCCAAATACAAAGGGGGGTGGCATGGTTACATCTGCTATCAGCACTAACTGCACGTCTTCCACACTTCTCCTACAGCACATGTTTTATTTCACTCAAACTTTAAACATTAATCTAGGCCAAGGGGCAACAGGTCGATTCGAAAACACGAATTATTTTGCGCTTGGCTAATCTGGCGCAGCGTAGCGATATCAAATGCATAATAATAATTATTCCTGTTACTGATTAACGTTCGGTCAAGGTGCTCTTGTGGTTAGTCAGTCATTTCCATGTGAACTGACATGCGCTGGGCTGCAAGTGTCTGATTGCTATCTGAAAAATATAGCAAGGGTGAGACCATGATCATGAAGGTGGCTCACCCAGGGCGAGGCTCAGTCAATGCAGTCTGGCTGTGCTGAGCCCTCCAAAATTCCTCAAATGTGGGAATCGTAACTGCTTCATTTTTAATAATGGGGGAGTTTAATGCTTTCCTGATTCAGTCTGGGAATCGTTTTCATACCTTGAAGGCAAACAGAATGAGAATGAACCAAAATAATAGAATGTACAAAGCTCGGATAAATAGGGAGTGTTGAGTCAGGAATGGTATCCATGCCAGATCAATAATGTGGACCATGATTCGCTGTGCCAACCCCTGATGGGAGAATTAGGGGTTCATCAGTGAGCCATTGATAGTTTAGCAGGCCAGACTAAAATCACAAGTTGACAAATACCAGCCAGTTAAGGGGCAGTTAGGGTTGTAATGGAGGACAGATATGCTGTAGATATAACCATCATATATGTCGGAGTCTTTACATGGCCGACTGGGCTTCGAACATCAGCTTAACTTCTAATGACAGTGCTGAACATTCCGCTCTCGTTCATTGGGGGATAATTACAGACATAGCCCATGGCTAAGAGTGTAAACATCATACAGTTACAGAGAAATGGGGGAAGGGCCCCGGCACCGGATGACTTGGTTCGAACTCTTGGTTGGGTCACAAGCTACTCAAATAATATTTGCAGTTTATACAGGGATTATGTGTTGATGTTTTGAGGTTGCTCAGACCACAGGGCTTAAGACTTTTCAGGAATATACACTAATAGACAACAAAATACGGTAACAGTAAAGTAGGTTGTAAAAGTTGTCTCTCAGGTTATACGTAGTATCATTAAACACCCCTTTATGTGGTTATCATTTAGCAAATAGTCAAGTCATTTATTTGTATAGCACTTTTTACAATGGACATTTTCTCAAAGCAGCTTTTTTACAGAATCATGGACCAACAGACCAAAAACTTTTGTTGATCAAGGCAAGAGCGACAGTGGCAAAGAAAGATTACTAAAAGAAATATCTTTTTTCCATAGTCGCTGTGCTGTTTAGGAGTGTCGCACGACATTGTAGTAATGTAAAAATGTGTGTGCTTTGAGTGTATTTACAATTTAGGGATCAAACTGGTTTAGTTTTATAGCCGGTTTTATTATTTGGTGTATTTGCTTCATATAAACAAAGACCGTTAACAGGCCGTGTATATTTACTTTTGTTAATACAGCTGGAAAGTTAAGTGTTTATTTACTTCAGGTGGAAGGTTTTCTATCGATCACGGTTTTTCGCTTTTATACTTTCCAGCTCCTTCTTTTTTCTTTCTGTCTTTTAAGCAGAGCAGACCTCGGCCGCAAATCTGCATTATCTATGAGGAGCACCAGTCGATGGGTTACTGGGCCAGAGACTTGTCCATTCATGACCTCGAGTTCTCAGTTCCGTGCTATTCAAGTTCTGTGAACGTTTTCCATTCTGAGATGCTGATGTTTTTTTTTTTACCTTGTATTAGTTACTAAGTGCCGTCAGTGGCTTTTTAGCCGCAGCAATGTTCTACCTGAGTGAAAACATTTGCATTTGGGTACCTGGCTGTGTCTGAGAGGAGGAGATTGATCACGTTCATTGCTTCTGTATAGTCGAGGTGACTTGAGTTGAACATGAGTGGAGTATCTGTGGAGTACTCGATACTGCTTCAGGTGCAAAAATACAGTCGGTATATAGACACACTAGCACAACGCCATCCGAGAGACTGGGTGCCTACACAAACTACAATTGGATGTTATTTAGGGGAGAATTCCTCATAACTGATGGAATTATGAGCTTTGCCAGCAGACTGACAGTGCCTACAGAAAGTGGAGAGATAATATTCACGGTGCGACTCCCATACACAAAGCTGATCCATGTATGAACCCACCTCGTGCAGGTGACAAAAGAAGTTCCAGTCAGAGTGGAAGTCTACATCAGTATAGAGGATGCATAACGCAACTGGGTGAAAAGGGGGAGAAAATTGTATTAATATATACATTATATATTCAGGGTGAGTCTAATGTATACCTTTATATGTTTTCATATTATATATAATCTTTATAAATACACAATATTTCATAATGTATATTTATGTTTTTAAAAATAAAAAGGGTGTCCTGTCTCTTTAAAATGATCAGTTTTGTTTAGTTTAACATTTCATACATGTGTTTGACTAAAATGGGCAGTGTTGTTTTATTCTATTTTAATTCTTATTTTAGTTTATAGAAACTATACACACGCATATATAACTATATAACTTTAACACATATATTGGTGTGTCAGTCACGGCTCTTTTATGTCAGGGTGGGGTTAGCATCAGTCGAGTGGAAGCAAAACACAATAGGGTGTTTGGATGCAACTTGATTAAAAGGAAAATTGACGGCTATTTGAGTGCAGGTGGAGTAAGCAGCCCGAGTTTGGTAGAACTTGGTCAAAAATATGTAATCATTGCTAATTTATCCAAATAAATTGTCGCTCTCGAGCACACCGGTCAGTCAGTGAGTTCACTTGCATCGATCAACTATAAAATTTTATTACGGCACATACTTCCAGCCCAATGCTGAGAATCGTTGTCTGGTTTTCCTGTAGCACATAAGCACCATCACCATAAGCAGCACGCTATTTCCCACGAGTACTTCCAAATTATCTTCAGTAGACTTTTATGTTCCTATTAATGAGTTCTGGTTTAAACATACGCTTAGGCGGTCAGACTCGCCTTCATTTTCCGAAACCCTTTCTCATAAATTAATAACGGCGGCGTCAATACATCAATTGTGCCATAGGTTCACTTCCTCTGTGTGCTTTGAGGTTATTTAAGGCATCATGAGGTGATCATTGATTGACATTTAAGCGCTATACGTGGCATTTCTTATAGGCCAGCCATCACGGCTATTATCTTCCTTCGCCCGCCTATACTTAGCTAGTCTGGGTTCATATTTAAAACTGTAATTAAGAAGTGATGATACAGTGAAGACCTTTCGGAACGATCATTATCCCGGGTTAGATCACAAATATTGTTTTCTTCACAGTTTTTTCTTTAAATCTTCACTTTGAAGTTTAGATGATGCATCAGTTTTATAAAGCCTATTCCATTTCAAATGTAAATACATTATTATTGTAAGGTTTACACGTGTATTTATTTGTATATTTGGGCTTGTCAGTAACAACGTAGCCATTTTCGGTACACAGATCTGACACGGTAGCGCGTTGTGCTACCTCACCCCATTGGTTTGAAGGGCACGATGCTGTGAACTGTGCTAGTAGCCTGGTAAGCATTTGAATGAAGTAATTTATAAGGCAATGTCCTATTAGAATCCTTTTCACTTTGTTAGCTTCCTATGTAGGCAGTAAGACAGCAAGGCAGATTCCTAGGTTTTGGAACACACCCCGTATACACAGTGAGTGTTTTTCCCGTGTTCTCTTTATATTTTTTAAAATTCATTATCAAAATGGCCTGAAAGAAGGAGCAGAGAAATCATTGCTATCATTTATTACAGTAATGTCTGTTCTATTATTTAATATTTAGAAGAAAATATACTTGTATTTTTCACAACAAATACCAATTAAGACATTCGAATGGTTAACTCATTGACTTAAGAACTGAACTTCAAAACCAATTCAATTCAGAATGCCCGGCTTGGGGATTTTACCATGGACCTTCTTGCGGTGAGGGAACAGTGCTACCAACCTAGCTACTGTGCCACCCAATTCATTTATCGATTTAATTCATTTCATTTAATCATGAACCAGTGAATTTTGTAGATTCCCAGTAATAAGATCATCATGAGATTTTATTTTGTGAAATAATATGGCACAAGATGTGTCCTGGTGTGTATTTAAAAACAAATACCTCCATTAAAAAAAAAAAGTGTGAAACCATTCATCCAAGCCACACCTGAAACCTTTGTCATCTTAATTGTGTCTGGGATGGGAGGGGATCTTCAACCTGCCCGGACCTACCCGGTTTTTTTTTTTTTTTGAGAGCGTGTAACAATTCGACCCAGGGTCTCTCGGATCGAATTTCATCAAGGCTCGACGGTCAGACTTTCAGACGTTAAGAAGCTCCTTTCTTCAGATGACAGGAGGCGAGGGAGGTGAAGACGTATTTCGCAAACCCGGTTTTACAGGAAATGGGGACGAATCGTTTGGGTCGTAAAATTTGAGGGGGGGGCGAGGCATAGCATGGGAACGACACATGTATGGATAGGCGAACGGAGTCGGTACAAATGAGTTACTGTGGTGCGGAGTCTATATTGTATGGCTGGAGGGTACAGGGCTTTGAAGTGGCAGACATTAAGGGAGTTGGGTCTACATTTGAGCGGTTTGAAAGCCGGTAATAATAGGGACAAGAATTGGGGGGGGGGGGGGGGTAACTTCCTACCTGTGAAAAAAGAGTTCCAAATAGTACTTAGCTACACTAAAATGATGTCTGAAACCCTAGTGATCTTTGTAAGATGAATGCATGTCTAAATTAATAATAATCTTAGCTTAGTAAGCAAAATCTCCGGTGGCATAATTACTGTTCAAGTAGTGCATCTAAATAATCTTACTAGTCTTATTAGAATCATCTCTACTGCTGCCTACATAGGCAGTGGGACATCTCGGTAGGTTCTCAGACAGACACTTCGGACCTCTTTTAGCTTCTTTTGTTAGCCCGTTTAGACCGAAGGACAGTGAATAGTACCGAAATGATGGAGAAGCATGTGGATGGCCTCTGAGCATTGGTACTGGTGGTACAGATGTTCTCTTTGCACTGCTGCTACAGATGTTCATTTTTTCGTGTGGCTTCTTGGGACCCCGGTGCTTGTTAAAGAAACAACATTCGTTTTTGAGAGCTAGGGTTGCGTCATCAACACTGGGCGGGTTGCAATAATGATTTATTGTACTTTCTGCTACTTTTATGATCTAAGAATTCAAATAGATTTATTAACAAACATTCTTACAACTGAATAGAAATGAAAAAGGTGTGTATAATTCTTCTTTATTATATTATTAAAATTACTACACTGAGTTAAACAAAATATATACATATAATTCTTTAAAATTATGTGTATTATTATATTAAATAAAAAAAATCAGTTAGAAATCGATCATTTTAAATTTACAATTATTTTTATTGTAATCACTACATTCAATATATTTTTTAATTATTTTAAAAGTTATTGTAATAATTCTATTATAATCACTACTTTTAGTTAGATACAAATTAATGATTTTTAAAATTTTAAGTTATGTTCAGTTATACAAATGAATTAAATTCATTATTTTTGTTATTGTTTTATTATATTCACATCATTCAATTATAGAAATTAATCAAATATATAATTTTTTTAAATTAAAAAATATTTTTATTGTTTTATTATTCTCACTACATTCACTTAGTTTCACAATCTGCTTTGGCGAACCCTAACGAGAGCAGGACCACACAGATTCACAGAACGTTACATCATGCATTCTTTAGTATGTTGAATATTTTGAATCGTGTGAATATTTGTGGAAAATATTTAATCCTAATGCTAAGTAGAAACCTTCTCATGGAACTGACCCTCTAGTAGAACATTAGCTGTGGTCAGCTCCATCGCTTTAAAAACAAAGTAAAGTCCTCAAAGCCTTGAGTGAAACGGACATGAATGCTACAGCACTGAATTATTCATCGAAGCAAATGCTTCGCAATCAGACTCCACACAGATCCAGTTTGACGGGTCCTAAAAGATTTGCTACAACTCCCGCTGCCTTAGCTTTAATTAAACGGCAAAATAAAAGTGCTGTGTGGTTTAAGGTCTAATCCCTAAATTATACCAGAGGGACCAAAGACATTAAAGCGA
>JAYDZG010000022.1:9080165-9099719 GCA_034509265.1 Microcambeva bendego
AAAATCCATCCATCCATCCATCCATCCATCCATCCATCCATCCATCCATCCATCCATCCATCCATCCATCCATCCATGTCCATCTGTCTGTTCATCTACCTGTATCTATTTTAAGTCATAAACTTTGATGATATAAACATCCTCAGTATGAAATATTATTTGTGGGAACCTTGTATGATCATTGTAGCACACAGACATTCATAAACATCCTTTTTAGAGACTTTAGAAAGCCACTGCTGTGTTTTCAAAATAGATAAAGTAAAACAAATCTGAGCACAAAGCACAGAACAGTTGGATGAACTTATTTTTATTAATGGCACGTGATTTATAAAGAGTTCAGGCTGAAGTTCGAAATAGCAATTGATCGTTTTAGAAGGTGCTACTAGCTTAACCGTATTTTAAACATTGTTGTCGGCACGACGCTAGCTAAATCATTTACTCCAATGGCTTTTTTTTCCTTCACTCTGCACGTCCATGAAGGTGTAATTATGAGACTTAATTAATGTTTTTCCACTATCGTAAGCCGTTTCTTTACCCTCTGCAGTCTTTTCACGCCGAGCCCCTGCTTACTCTTGTTTGCGCTATATTTCTCCGAGCATCGATCGCTATTATGGTAAATCCAATGGGCACAATGGAACTCTATCAGCAAAATACAGGTTAATTATCTAGAGGTCAGCGGCTATCTGATTCACACAAAGAGCTGCTCTTCTTCACTCTTTAGAACCCAGCATTAACTCGTAAGCACAAATTATTGCAGAGGATCTGTGGATTTCAGGGAGACCGGGATGTAAAACACCCAGATGTGTTGAACGATGTGTTTTTATTTATAATGTTAAATAACTTGTAATGGAACATCAAGATGACTACAGGATAATGACTTGCAGGGACATTGTGAGAAAACTGTGAAAAATTAATATTAACAACAAAAGCAGAGGTATATTTTCCTACACTGGTCAGACATTTATGACCACCGACAGGTGACATGAATAACACTGATCATCTCTTCATCACGGCACGTTAGTGAGCGGTATATGTTTGACATTTTATCCTCGAATGGGCAAATTGTGACAGCTAGTCGGCTGCTTCAGCTTTAGAACTGCAGCTCCGGTCTGCAGTGGTAAGGATCTATCAAAAGCATTTCAGTTGATTCAGCATAGATCAGCTGCATAACGCAGCTCTGACATGGGAACATGTTTGGGCCCTTGAGCAAGGTTATTAAACCTTTTTGCTCCAGGGACACCATACGACACCTAACTGTAGCTTGTTCCATACTATTTATAAATCACGCTCCCATCTTGGTAGCTACAACAGGGTCCGCTCTAATATTATAGAACGTCTATACCTTGCTCAAGGGCCCAACAGCCTGATTTGAACTCTCAAACTTTTAATTAATATCCCAAAGCTCCGCTCACCCGGCTCCCACGGTCCCGAAGTTGGACGAGGATTAAAAAATGCAAAAGGGCTGTCTTTATACTTTTGTCTATATCGTGTACAAATATATTTAGCTGTGAAAAACTTTAGTCTTTAATAACCTTTGTTGTAAATGCATGGCTTTTTTCCAAGAGTTAAATCGAGGCCGTCCAACACGTAACCCAGACTGATTTGCCCCATAATTGGCAGAGAGACCCATAGATGAGCCGGAGTTAATGGCATTGATTGTGGATTTTGGGCCAATCTGTGTGTGTGTGTGTGTGTGTGTGTCCACTCCTGTAGGGACTCCAGTGAATCGGATTCCTATCATGGCCAAGCAGGTGTTGGATCTCTACACTCTCTACAAGCTTGTCACCGAAAAGGGTGGATTAGTGGAAGTCATCAATAAGAAAATATGGCGCGAGATTACCAGAGGTCTGAACCTCCCCACCTCCATAACAAGCGCGGCGTTCACCCTGAGGACTCAGTGAGTGCGATAACGTTACGCATCTTCCGTCTATCGATGCCGTGAAGCTGCTTCTTGTTTTCAATTATCCGCTTGTTGAAAGTAGAAATGGGAGGATAACTGTTGGCTGAAGAGGATAAAGGGGAGAAAATTACTACAACACAGAAATACATTACGACCAAAGGTTTATTATCGCAAATCAAATCCTTGTTTCCAAAATAAAGTCAGTGTGAAGTCACAATGTTCATAGATATCTAGTTACTGCATTTTGTGTAATTTATATATAACCAGTTATGCTTTAATAGGACATTACAATTAAAAATAACACCACTTTGTAAGCAAAAATCAGGAATTTTCACTGAAAAGTTGTACATTTCATAGGGAGAATAAATTGAAGCAAGGGTTGTCTTTTCCCCTCAGATATATGAAGTACCTGTACCCATACGAATGTGAAAAACGGGGTCTGAGCTCACCCGGAGAGCTGCAGGCAGCCATAGACAGCAACCGGCGCGAGGGCCGCAGGCAGAGTTACGGCTCGGCCCTTTTCAGCTACTCACCCGTGGGCACCCCCACCCTGCTGCCTTCACCCAGACTCACAATGCCACACATAACCATGGGCACCCCTAACGGCGGGCAGATGGCACACATGCCTGTCATCAAGAAAGGTAACTGTCCACACAACTGTACGTTATTATTAGTAGTAGTGTGATTTAATTTACTTTAAAAAAATGTTATTTGTCATTTGCCCTAATAATGTTTACTTGGGTGTTTCAGATTAGACCAAACGATCATAAAAAATGTCCTTGATGCATATTCTTTCATGAGAAACGTCATATTTTAAAGTCAGAACCAATGCCATTGTTTTACTCATGCTAACGCATTGTGACCTGGGTGGTCATCACTACAGACAGGAAACAGCTTGCAGTACTTCCTCTTGCCCAGGATGCCAGTTCCTGCATTGCACCAGCGGGAACCCGGCGAGAAATGATTCACCCAAACATCTATACGGAAAAAAAACACAAATTCCTGCTATAATCATCAAAGGCTTTTTTAAAGTCGTTCGGGTATTTATAGGCCGGTCACTACCGAAAGTTAAAATAGAACAGATCCTGAGTTAATGCACTCCCATGACCACATGATACCACAGTTTACGTATGAAACGTAAATAAAAATGAATTGAATAAGTCTCTCGAGGTTCAGTGCCCGACATGGTCGGCTAGTTTGTTTTGGGGTTTGTTCTTATATGGGAGAATAAGAAGCTAAGTTGGGACTGTGGACATATAGGAGGGAGTGTCATGCGAAAAATACACCCTTCTTACAGGGGTCCAAATTGGCTATGCTAAATCTAGAGAAAAAAGGTAAATATTTATACATATTAAGTTATCTGTCTTTTTAACGTAGTCGATTTGTCTGGGGTGGCCTTATTGGGTAGCACTGTCGCCTCACAGCAAGAAGGACCTGGATTCGATCCCCGGGTGGGGCGAAGTTTGCATGTCTGTGTGGGTTTTCTCCGGATACTTTAGTTCCAGCTCCAGTTCCTCGAACAGTCCAAAGACATGCTACCAGGTTGATTGGAGACACTGAATTGTCCTGTAGGTACCTGTTATGGACTGGCACCCCTTCCAGGGTGTTACCTTGTGCCCATTTAAGAGCTGTGACAGGCTCCAGCACCCCTACCGACCATAATTACAATAAAGGATTAAAGAGAATGAACTGATGATGATGATTTGTCTTCGACTCATACAGACCTTTTTTCCCATTTCTTTTTGAAAATGCGCCTCGGCCTGATAACCAAGGTCCCTTTAGCAATTTGCACAGACCCAACCCACATAGTCCGGTCATCCCGCTCTGCAGACAAATGGTGATATAGCACATTTTTTTACATTCTTGAATTCCATCTGACCGTCTGGACAGTGAGTGAAGTCGGTAGCAGTTTTTACTAGTCTTTCTAATGAAAGAACATTTTCCTGAAAAATTATAACAAAAGTCATTCATTCTTTTAACTCTGTCCTGCAGAAGAATCCCTGATCACAAACTGCCTGACCAGCCGGATGGGCATGAGCGTGCCACTGGGCGGGCACCATGGCACCGCGGCCGCCGCCCAGGTGGCCCAGGCCGCGCAAGCTGCAGCTGTGGTCCAGGCCACCGCGCTCAAGCAGTTCAGGGAGAAGCTGGAGGCGGGTGAGCCACCGGAGAAGAAGGTGATGCTGATGGCCGAGGACCAGCAGAGGATCATGCAGCACGCGCTGCAGCAGAACATCTTCGCCATGGCCACCCAGCTGCCCATGAACATCAAGCTCAACAACATAGGTGCGTATGTGGACAAGAAGTGTTTGGGGGGAAATTCGAACTTAAAGTTTAACAATGTGTCATTTTTAATCCCTGTAGCATAAGTGCTTCACGTTTACTGGTTCATTTGCAATCCTAGGTCAAGATGTAAAAGTCTTAAGTAGCTAAAACACCTTGCACTGTTGCTGAACGTTGTAGGTTTACATTCAGCCTTTAAGGTGGGCGGTGCTGTGTATTGTTTTTTTCATTTATTGCATCATGAAGTTAATGAGTCTTTGTGTGGCTCTTTTCTTCAATAAAACAAAGGTTGGTGAAATTTAGCACATGTGAATTTAACACATCCCGAGTCACAATCGTCAAACAATTGGTGTCAAACTAACTAAAACGAATCAAACGATAATGTGTTGAGCTATCCTGACAAAACAAAAGCATAAGTCATGAGAAGATTGCAGTGTCTATCTCTGCGTGAGTACTGTGTTATTTCAGCGCCACCGTTCCCCTTATCTCAGTCATAATGACAGACTTTCTATACCATCTGATGGGAGGAAAATTAAACGTAATTCCACACCGCTGAGCGGGCCTTTAGGTAATGAAGCCAAATTCTCTACAATTTAAAGATTACCCTAAATGTTATTTGCTCGACCCAGTCTAAAAATACACAGCCCACATACACATGCCACATATTCATCGTTTTACCATCATGGCAGACATTGTGAATCAGGAAAATGTATAGTTTTTTGCAAAAATATATTCTATATCCCATAACATGTACATAAATGAAATGTGTTTTACTTATTGCATAGCTTCATCAGGACTGATTACCATTGTACTTGGTATAGAAAGCAGAACCAATATAAAATGAATTATATTTGCATGCATAAAACAAAATGATAGTGATTTTTACATCAGTTTAAATAAACTAAAATTATAACCAGACGTAAAAAAAAGCATTAATAATAATGTCTAAATGATGTTAATAAAAATAGTAATCACAATAATAATATTTAAAATAAAATTAACAACATAGTAATAATAAGAATATTTAAAATGACAATATTAAAAATTAAGTTATGATTATTATTTGTATTGAATTAGCATTATAATATCCACATTTAAAATATAAATAATAGTAATAATATTTAAAGTAGCAATAATAATATTAAAAAAACAGATTAACATTAATAAGTACTATAATAATAATATTGTAAGTATTATGTCATTTTAAAAGGTAATATTACAATTAAGATGCTATTTTAAATAGATCACATTTAAAATAACTTGAAAAATAATTACATCTACAGTAAGACGATATTTATTTTTATAATAACATTTTAAATAAATAATTACAAATAATATATGTTTTAGCCTAAATGAAGCAAAAACATATTTACTCAAATCCATTTATAAATTTGGTGATGGTCTAAATGATATCCTCGAGTGATGCATTTTGTTCCGAAACAACTAGTAAGTTTAAAAAGATACGGTAAGGTTTTGACAGTTTTTTTTTCTCCCCTGCACCCCCCCCTTCTAAACTCTTTAATAAACTGCTCCTTATCCTGTCACTCATGAGTTATCACCGATAGTCGTCGGTGCGCCTCTCTTGCTTCTTGTGTTCCTTTTATAAACGCTCATATTGAGTTTTTCTCACCCTTGCTCTCTCCTGGCTTCCCTCTTGACAGATGACAGACAAGAGACCGCATTGAACCTGTCTACCAACGGCATTAGCAGCATCAACATGTCAATAGAAATAAATGGAGTTGTCTACACAGGTAAATAGAGCGACCGTTTGCTGATGTAATTGCGGGCAGGAAATTCGATAAGTTATAGCAGCACCCCCGTGCGTTTAGTCCTCCACACAATTTGATGCCTTTGCTATAAAATCTATCGTAATGAAGTGGCAAGTCCAATAGAGTTAAAAAAAGTTAAATATCTGGAAATTGGCGCCCGGCTGCTTCCAGGTCGATGGGGCTTATTGTCTTTCGCGCTTGAAAGGAAGGGGCCGCTGCTTAAGCCTGATACAGTGCTTGTGCCTGGCAAGCAAGTGACTGTAATTACCTGGAGATTGTCCATTGAAGTGCACTCTTTAAGTGTGAGGAAGAAGTTTGCTCAATCAAGTAAAGTGTTTTTTTTTACTGAAAGGAAAACTTTATTTTATCTGTACATGAAAAATGTACAGAGTGAATATTTTGATTCGTAGGTCTTTACATGTTCACTGTCGAACATCTACCAATAAAATTGGCTCAGTGGGCCAGTTCAGGTCCTTTCTGTGTGGATCTTGCATGTTCTCCTTGGTCCAGTGTTTGTGTGTCTGCCCTGCGATGGACTGACGTCCCTCCCAGGGTGTTTCTGGGTGCCTTGCGCCAATCGAGAGGCCGGGCTAGAAAGCTTGTGAGGTCTGAGCAATTTAGGATTAAGGGCTCAAATGAACCAGCCAACTACTGATCACCTCATTTTTGGGCCAGTGTTCATTTTCCCTTTAAATATGCTGGTTTGCAGGATATATGCAGGATATTCTGCTAGCACCATAGCGATGGGATTCTGAACTATCAAGTTTGAATCTCAACTCTGCTACCGGTCGACTGGGTACCCCCTAGCGGGCATAACTGGCAGTGCCTGCACCAGGTTAAATTGACCATTAAAAGAGTCTCTGATGCTTTTATAACTACTATATAGTGTTCTGGTTATTTTCATATTCCATAATTACTATTATTAGTTTCAGTTTATTAGCCAGATTACTGCAATGTTTTTCCCTCGATTAAACGTCTCACTGACTGGAAACCATTTCAAACTCTGTTCGGATCTCAGCTCTGCTACCCAGCGCACTGAACAATGATTGACTGTTGTTCAAGAAGAGGGCACATAGAGGGGAACACAGAGACATGGGATAACGTGCTGATCAGGGCATAACTCTCCGTACACAAAGCTGATCCACATATGAACAGTGGGTGAAAAGAAGCAGTCGTGTCAGTCTCGCTCTCGTCAACCAGTGGGGAGATTAACATCGGTAGGGACGACGCGTAATGCAATGGGGTGACTGGATACGACTAGACTCGAAGGGAAAATTCAAGGGGGAAATTACATTAATGCTTCATTATCTCTTCAGGCCTGCTGTTTGCTCGCAAGATGGGCGTGGCGGTGATGCAGGACAGCCCGCAAGGCCATCTTCACGCCAGCTCCCAGAGAAAAAGAAGCAGCCCCGGACTGAGCAGCAACGGCAAGCCGTCTTCCTCAGCGTCCTCTTCGTCATCCTCGTCCGGACCAAACGCCTCGCCCTGAGCCGAGTGGCTCTTCCAGCACACACAAACACACACACACACACACACACACATTCTCTTTCACACGCCAGCCTCCAAAGGAATACAAACGTCATAGATACATCAGAAATAAAGTGCGGTAAATAGGAATACAGTGTGGGCTGTGCGAAGACTCAAACAAAGCGTTCAAATCCAAAACCTCAGACAGAGCAGATATTCATCTGTGCATCGTGTCATTTTTTATCTTTATTCAGTCTGTATAAAATGATTTTAAAAAAGCGAGCGACAAACTAGCTTTATTTTCAGCTGAAACCAAAGAGCGTAGTGATAGTGTCTGTTGTCTATTGTCTGATATTAGATGCGTGAAAATAAATGGAACAAAATGTACAAATATGCAAAGCGTCAGATTTTAGTGGTAGACGAAACACATGACTCGTCAGGGAGGGAATATAAAATCTCTCTTATCGCAGCTTAGGGTTAAACATTTATTTTTTTATTTAATTAATTTATCATCTTTTTTCTCATCATGATCAGGATTGTGGGCGGTCCCAGAATAATGCGAGATTTGAATCCGGCCGAGTCATAGGATGGCGTGAAATGCGTCCTGTAGGGATGTTTGTTCCATTTATTAATCGAAACGGACCTCAAGAGGCCGGATGACGTCTGTGTGGTGGAGCATCCACGATGCTGCCATGGAAATGACTTATAGGTTCATCAGGTGCAGCAGTGTTGTTGGGATATTTACAGTTCAAACACTGTTAGTACCTTGCACGGTGTTTGCAGTATGATGGAAATCTTTCACCACACATTTCTGCAGCAGGGCTCAAGGGCCAAACAGTAGCCGGATGGCAGAGCCGGGATTCGAACGCTCAGACTCACTTTTCACTCAAGGGTTCAACCGTGCCAACCTTGTACAGGTGATCTGATTGCCAGTCCAGTACCTTAGCATTTCATAAGTGAAGGTGAACACCACGGTTCGATCTCGGCTCTGCTGTCGGTTGGCCGGGCACCATCTAGCTGACACAATCGGCCACAGCGTCTGCTGGGCGGGAAAAGTCTGGACTAAGCGGGTGTGATCATACGCCGTGCTAGGACCCTGGTTCAATTGATCTGACCGTGTACTGTAACTGTACTGTAAATGTAAGTCGCTTCAGGTAAAGGTGTCTGCTAAATGCCAAAAATGTAAATGTGCGGTCCTCTGGGTCTCTTTCTATTGATAAATGGGGTACAAAAAGGCGTGTACAGAGTAACCAATGGTAACAGACTGTTGGATTGGTGTGGCTTATATAATCAATAAATGTATATAGATACTTAACAAATGTACGTATGAATACAAGATACCTCGTTTATTATAATTTTTTTTATCAAGGCTTTTATTTGAACAGCTCACTGGATCCATTTTTATTTTATTTCCGTGTGTGTGCTAGATTGTATTATACCAAAGAAGGGAATTAATTATATTAATACGCATCTACCTCATAGACTGTGCCAACGAACACACCCAACTCATTGTTTTTTTTTCTACATGTTTTTGTTGGAATACATGATGCTTATTGAAACCATGTTCAATGGACTCGACACAGTGAGATTCACATTGCTTGGAGTTTGATTTCATCTGTGGCGTTTTTGTATGTATAGAAACAAATATTGGAAGGATTTTATTATATGGACATCGCAATTTGTATATGACATAACCCGGGCTCATCGTTGCACCGTGTTCCTTTATGACTATGGACGTACCGGTCTTATTCCAGTGTTTACTTGAAGCCGTTCTCTTGCACAATACCGTAGCGAGGCTTCCTGTCGCACCTGGCACTCGACAGCTGCCTTATAATGCAAATTTGCTAGCATTTGCTTTAGGCCAGAAAGAGTGAGATGACCTCCTTTTCCTATAAATTGCAACAAACACGGTCTCGCTTCTTTAAATTCTGACAGATTTTGGATGAAATTTGGTTGTGTTTTGCATCACAGGTTAATAAAGTTGCAATTCGTTAAACGCTTCAACAGTGACCACATGGACTGGGCAAAGAGAGGAGTACCAAAGTGGCATCGTCCTTCTGATTACTAGTCCAGTACCTTAGCATATGATCAGAGAATGCCAACCAAGAAGAAGAAGGGTGAGCCATAGCCTAGCGGTTAAGGTACTAGTGATCAGTAGGTCACTGGTACATTAGGAGGCATCATTGATAAATTGATGAAAGCTCTCAGACTCAGTTCTTTAGCCTTCTGAGGTCTTTTACTTCACAAAATAGTGTGAAAGACTTTTCAAAATACAATTATTTAATATAAGGGTTCAAAATAAATGCTGATCTAATAGTAATTAAATTAAATATTAATGGAAATTCTTTATTTCAGGCGATTTCCATGACAGTTTATGCAATTATATTTTTAGAGTGTAACTTTATGTGAAAATAACAAAATGTAATATTGTCGCCTGATTTACATGTCGAATCATGAGAGAAAAACACGCTTAAACAACTTGTTTACACAGCACCAACACACCTTGCACAGGTTCCTTAATTTATTATTAAAAAAAAGTCCAGGCCCATGAGAAACCAGAGCTAGCAATAAGTTTTTAGGTTCTTAGGTACGTATTACATAAACACAAACTGGCACCGAAGGAATAATTATGCTCTCTCTGCTGCAGAACTGTTTGAATAGAAGAGTGTGTTGTGAATTTGTGACTATGGGCGTTAAGAGCATACATAAATAAATAAGCATACATGTCATATTACGAAGTAAGGATTAATTTAACAATTACTTTGAAATAAATTATTCATCAAATAAATTTGACTAAAATTCAATATTTTCAATGCCTGTGGCGACCCCCCCCTGCCCCCCCGAAAAAAACTTCCACGACCTCTACCGGGTTAAGGTTCTGGACAAGTGATCAGAAGGTCGCAAAAGGCAAAAAACAAATGCGTCTCACCTTTGAGACGCTAGAAAGCTCGCCATTGCCAACCGCCAGAAGCGAGACATGAAATATAGGAAGAGGTTTATCCGGGACAAATAAGCCACAACCAGTGCACAAATGTCACAATTCTGATTCTTCTGAGTCTGGATTCCGTCACAGGCTGGATGTTCTCGGCTCTTTTTTACGATGTAAATACGACGAGGATGGTTGGTCCTGCTACAGCTGTTGCTTCGTCTCTAAACTGCAGAGTTTTCTGTGCAAACTGTGAAATGAAATCCAAGTTCATGTCAAGCTTTTTTTCCTTTTCTTAATATATTCAAAGAGTCACAATTTACTGAATGTAAAAAAGGGTTCGCTCATATGTCTGCTTCCATTGAATACCATTCACTCTGTTGGATATGTGTGTACTTTTCACCGTGTATGAACATTTCTTATATTGGTTTGTTATTATTTTATTCTGATAAATCCAGTGCATTACGGGAAAGCTGGATTGTGGTGCTCAGGGGTTTAAAAAAGTACAAAAACAGTTGAAAGATTTTGTTTGTTTGCCATTATTTGTAGCGTAATTAGAAATAAAGTACTGCTTTTAAAAGGTATGAGTGTGTAATAGTTCATTGATTCAAAGAACGCATATAGACAAAAAACACTGAAAACCAGTAAAACTGGTTTGAAGCTCAGCAGTGTCTGCAGCAGACAGTAATTGACCACCGTGTCTGCTGGCCGGGAAAAATCTGGACTAAGTGGCTGAAGTCTTGCGCTGTGCAAGAACCTTGATTAGCAGACCGAGACGCCTTTACGGAAGAGGACAAGTCTTGTGTTCGAGTCCACCGACGCATGGGCGAAAAGAAATAAGTGGCGTCAAGCAGTTATTCCCTCCACTAATGCTTGTACCCAAGCATTGACATTTGATGCCTTTACGATTCCTATTTTAGTTGAGTGACAAAGATGACCAGCACCTATATTTGCTTAATATACCTTATTAGTAAATTGATTACATTAATATCATAAGGAAAATAACCCTTATTTTTTATTCCTTGTTCATTTTTTTTAATTCTGTGTAGGCAATGTGTAGGAATTTTTATTTTATGAAAAGTCTGACCGTTTTGTCTATTGCACTCAAGCAAAGCAATGGTAAGGAACAATTGTCAATCGGTCTGGAAGACGCCTCAGCATAACCCTTTTAAACTCAGCAAAATAGATTCCTCTTCATTCTTAGAATCATTTCCTCAATTTGTTTTTGATATTTTACTAAACAAAAATATTGTGAGATAGTAATGACCATGTGAGTGGGCAGAGCAGAGGGTTTAGTTACGTCATTAGTACTGGTGACAGAACCAGGGGTGTCAAAATCAAACACACAGTGAGCCAAAAACATCGTCAAAGTCCAACCTTAATATTTATTTAAAACGTGTCTAGGATTTTTTTTTCCTCCTTATCAGATATAACGATGAACCTTTTCATATGGAAACCAACTTAAGTTTGGCTTGAACATTAAATCTGGAACAAGTAAAGCTTAATACTATAACACATGTGAAATAAAAGACATCTATAGTATTGACTTCTTAAATAAAATTGGTAACCTTTTTTCCACAGGCAATAAAAAATCCAACCATCAAGCAGGAAGTGTATAAAGAAAATGTGAATTCAACCTCAGTGCTCCACTCTGATCTACAGTGTTTATCGTCTGGCCAGCTCTAGTGGACATTTAGTATTTTCTCGTGGGCTAAATATAATTACACTGTGTTTGACACCCCTGGTCTAAGCAATTGAAAGTTAAGAGCCTTATTCAAGGTCTTAACAGTGTGAACCTGGCAGTCAGTGGTAGGGCTTGAACTACGACCAGGAACTGTGTTTTTTTCTAGTGTAGTATGTTTAGCGCTAGGCTACATCTGCTCTATTAAAAACTTCATAATTTTGGTAATGTCCAGGTGCTCACATTGTTTTGTCCGAGTGTGAAAACACAGGTCAGCACTGAGGGAGGAAAAATCAGTGAAGAGTGAAGCAGGAAAGAGATGTCTGGTCAGGACAAAGGTCAAAAATCCTACTCTGCAAAGGCTGGTAATTAAACTAATGATGCCGTGTGTGTGTGCGCAGCATTAAGCAGCTAAAATGGAGTAAAGATTGGTTAATTAAGGGTTGAGAACCTGATGTAATTAGGAGGCAGGCCAAGATTAGTGGCTGTCGATGATCTTGCCTGGGATTTGCAGGTAATAGAGTTATCATGGGAAGGAGGGGTTCCAGCAGTGTTACATTACGCTCCGGAATAAACAAAAACAAATTAGCAGCGTTGGCTAGATAATGGGTTATCTTGTCAGGCCTTGACAGAAATCCATGCTCTATAACACAGTGTTAATTTTATGCACCACTGACGAGCACCGTCACAATCAATATGGCTACTATAAAGTAAGAAGGCCATCAATCCGCTCTGACGACAAGCGGAGGAGGAGATTTTTCTTGCTTTGGTGTGGTTTTTGTAGAGTTTACAATTAGCACATTATCTTCTGGGTGAGAGTTTACTTCAAGCTGAAGTCATTTACAGCTCCAGAGGGGCGGCAGAGAAACCGGTCTCGGTTTCAGATGGCCAAGTGAAAACTTTTCCGGAAGCTCAAAAAGATATTTGTGGAACTGGCTGCCATGCTGCATTATAACATCTGAAATAATATAATTAATTCAGAATAAGAATATGGCAATAAAGTATGTATCTAGTGGCCACAGCTGCAAGAAAATGTCTCTCTGAAGATTTCCCCCCTCAATTCAGGCACATTGGAGATCTCTCCTCGGAAGATGCTGTCACCACATATTAATTGGGTTTAGGTCAGAATTTCATTAAGAAATTTAGTACAAAGTGTTCACTTGCTGTCTAATATATCCCACCTATTAACTGTTCATGATAACGAGATAAATAATAAGTCATTCACTTCACCGGTCGGTGGTCAAAATATTAAGCTCAGCCTGTGTGGAAACAAAGTATATGAGGGAAACATTTGCCTTGGTCACGGTCTACTTTCCAGCTGTCCAATTAATACATAATCCAATAGGTGACAAAAATAACTTCATCCGGCAGCTTGGTTAAAGTTGAGGTGCTGCCGATTCAAACTAAGCTCCTAGGGACTCAGCTGTAAAACATCCTTCGTCAATAAGAGAATTGTAGATGATTTGAATATGGGCATCTTTGGTAATGAGATTAATTTTCTGCTTGATCAAGAGGGATGGTGCTCTGTGCCAATCGAGGTTTAAATGGAGTCAGTCTTTAAGATGACGAGGGACAATATTCAAGCTAGTGATTCCAAGTAAGTGCCAGAAAGTTAAAAGTTACGAACCTCGAGCTATAGGACGGAGGGTGGAGCAATAGTCCATAAAGCTGTGTTTTTGCCTCCAGGCAAAATCTACTAGTCTCGGTACATTTCACGAAGGAATTTAAAACAAATAATTCTTCACAATGACCCCTAAAAAGGATCAAATTCAAGTGTAACAAGCCAGGGTTATGTGGCTGATGGTCAGATGACTAATGTTAGTGGCTAGTGACCACTGGATAGCACTGATTTTAACACTGTAAGGGTAACCAAGGAAATGAAAGGAAGGAAACCACAAAGTGGTGACGCAACTGTCTAAAGATAGCAAGTGTCAAATTTGGCAGGTGACTATAGCTTCATTGTTTGCTCTGCGTAAGACCTTCCCGCACCACCTCCACATCTGTGTTGTGTTTTCCTCATAAATGAAAAATTTACTAGGAGTACCGAAAGGAAAATAGTTGGGACCAAGGCGCACCAAACAATGGAGGATTCACACATTATACTTCGATCATTTTTATACAATGGATATTTATGAGGCTCCCGAACCCCCCCCCACCCCCCCCCCCAAAAAAGAAAGAAATAAGGAGTATTTATGAAAGCATGGGCTTTGACAAGCCACTGGATAATAAGCAGGGCTGGACTCATTTATATGAAGAAATGCTGTTCCAGAAACAGACAATGAAAGCTTCCATTTATGGCTGTGTGTATGTGATCTAATGGTTTAGTGACCTAAGACCTTGGTCCACATCAATCACGCGTCCCAAATAGACTTTGACTACATTAAACTGGTCATGTGACTACAGAGTCAAATTACCCCTGCCTTGGGTCATTTCAGAAGCCATAATCAGATTGCAAATGTACAAATAAAAATGTCAAGAGCCTTTTATAATTTTAAACGTATAATTGTAAACAAAGAATGTATACATTTCTGCATTTTGTGTAGCTTTATTATTATTTATATATTTTTATTTCTACCTCCTGGATCGTGTCCCTGCAAAAGTGTTGTAATTTTAAAAACAATAATCAAGTATTTTTCCTCCTTTTGGCTGCAGTAAATGAATATAAAGTATAAAAGCATTTATGGATATGTTGCATATTGCTCCACAGTAACGTCTGGTGGGGGCCAGGACATCTGCATTACACCATTGAGATTAGGACCCAGATCTCAGCCAGGTGGGTTGGTGCAACAGACTACTGTGCCACCCAAGCACATTTAGGTAGTTTGTTGAAATGATTAAGCATTCATGGCATTTCGCTTGATAATGTAAACAAACACATATAGAGTTGGGCATACAATAGTAATCATCTGTTTAAAAGTACATGCCAACTGGGCTTTACCATTGAGGTTAAATTACCAAATCATTAAAAGTAGTAAACATGAAGCCTTGACAAAAGTAAAAAATCTGCTTTTTGTTTTCTTAGAAAATATTGATCAGAAGATGAATTTTGACCCTAGGAACGAAATCTCACTCTGAAAATAAACTTCAAGCAGTCATGGGTGATTTGGTCACTGATCTGGAAACACCAGAGCATGTTCGGTCAATAACAATTAGCAACTTCAGCATATGCCCGTACTTCAATAAACCAGCCGTAGCAATTAATCGGTTTATCGCTTCATTTTGGACACAACATTTGGCAAGCTGTTTTACCCAATCTTGATGTGATTAAAAGCCATGCAGTTCTCACAAATGAAAAATAAATGTTGTGGTATATTATGAATTAATTAAGAGCAAGTATAAATGGGAGGGGGGAAATAATGATCTTACAAAAAAATTGCCATCAATTCATATTCACGATGGCATATTTAAAGAAAAATCCCCCCAAATGCTTCATGCTTTATGACATATGAAGTCTGATAATGAAAAATGAATGATGAATGATGCTGCCCTTGGGGTTTACGATGTAGAGACCCGGAGTACAGAGACCTGTAGTTCTCTGAACTGCAAACCCTACAATGACAAACTCTTTGGCTTTAAGATTTTGACTTTATTCTTGAAATATTGTTGAAGCAATACTTCTCAGTGGCCCTAATACGTCAACGTAATTAATAAGAAAGAAATTTGCAGTAAGAAATCCAGGAATCATGAGTGATCTCATACAAAATGATAAATCATTAGATAAACCTCTTCATTTTTAATGTTTTGCTTTTTACATCATATCACCGATAAGTTTTGTTTAAAATTATGTAAGTAGTAGGATACATTTTCCAACTGTCCCATTTTATTTATTTTTTTTAGAACAGATTGGTATTAAATTTCATTTTAGACCATAAAGTCTTGGTTAAGAATAACAGCTTTGATATAAAAAAGACTTTTTACAACAGACGTTGTCTCAAACTTTACCGACTTTGAGCAAAAGGCAACAATGGCCAGGAAATTACAAGGAGGAAACCTTGAGAGGAACCAGACACAACAGGGACTCTATTCTTTCTGGGTTGCCTGGAGGATAATTTAATTGAATTCAAATTAAATAAACCATACCAATTTGTTTAAACAAATATTGTGTAAAATACTGTATATATGTCAAATATTATGAAATATATAAGTATGTTGAACATATAAGTATGTTGAACAAATACATTAAATTTCCTAATCCCCAAAAACATTGTAGCAAGGTCAATTGAAGACAATATTCGTTGAATGATCCAAAACAAGTAGGTAGGTAGATAAAACATTTATGTCAGAATCACCTCTAAAAAAGGAGACAACAACATGAGGGCTTTCAAGGGACATCAACACCCATCACCTCCTCCACTGTCAACAAACCTGAGTGATTTCACATATATGAATTTCTTCTTTATCATTGCACATTTTACTTGTATATGCTTGCACAATGAAATTCCAGTACAACATATTCCAGGGTGTAAATAAATCAAGACAATATTACTAACATATACAAAAACCCCTAAACAGTTTAAAATAAATAAATAAAAAAAAAATTGAGTGGCAATCCACTGGGTAAACATTTTGCCGAAATTGCATTGCAAACTACAACACACTTTAAAATAATTCTCAATATTGAGATAGCAGATAGCAGAATTAAAATGTTAAATAATAAGATGCCGGTGTGACTAAAGAATGTAAGGTTATGGACTGGTGACCCATGTGGTGCTTAAAATTATAGGAAGAAGCCTTGACAGGAACCGGTCTCATCATTCTTGCGTGGCCTGGAGAATGATTTTAATAAATAAAATGTAAACAAACCCTAATTCACACACATAATTGCAAACAAAGTTAAAACTGAAAAGCAAAAACAATCTGTTTGGATATTCAAGTCATTGCAGTAGTCAAATAGTTTCTCCAGCACATCACATACAAGACACAGAATGACATGAATCAAACATCTCTGAGCACCATAAATGTCAATGCTTGAACCCCAAGCTCTGCACCCTTGCCTATAGGGGTCAAAACTAGGTGCTGTCAGATAACCTAACATGTCAGCAAAAGGAATATGAGACCACCAGCATTTCAACAATCTAACCATGAAGTTACTCAGTTTTTCTGCATCATTAACATTACTCAGACAAAAGAAAGCAACTCTTGTAAAAATTACTAAAATGTGCATCAAAGGAATGCTTGGTGTTATGACTCCTTATACCTTGTGGGGAATTTAAAATCATGAGGAAAACCTTCTTCAGACACAAACTCTGGACTGTTGTGACTTCATGGAAACCTCTGAATGCCCTGGGGTGGTCCAACAAAAAACTCCAAATTTGTTCCACTCAGAAAGAAAATCTCAGGATTCAGGTGTCATTATCCACAAGACTTCAAATTTTAAAAGAACATTTTTTAGCCTCTTGGTCACAACAGCTTTTCAGCCAGGTGCTTTCTCCTGGGTCACAAAAAACAAACAAGGTCAAGCACACAATGGCAGATCAAACCAGAGTTCCAACAGACAGGTTGATTAGTAGTTTGGTTGAGGAGTTAATCATCCCTCAAGTTCAAACCTCAGTGCCCGAATATCCCACACCCCACCTGCCACACCCTAATTAAAATGCCATCTAATGACAAAGGTCCACAGACACTTAATATACAGTCAAATGGAGCTCGTAAGATGTGTGCTATGCAAGATAGATGTGTATAAAAGAAGGGTCAAAGGAAAGGGGTTTTCGGATTGAGAAAAATGACATTTTAGTCCAGTCCACACAATTTATATGGAGAATATGACAGGAATGACTACCAATTGACAGTATTAGCTCATGAGCAGAGCAAAAGATCTGTGGGTGTTTGCAGGCTAAAATTTAAAGCTTCTGCCACAGTCCTGAAGACTTCCTGTCACAACAAAATGTCTAAGTGGGCTGGCCTGAGCTCCATCCGGTGGATTTTTGGTGCTGGTGGGTCTGCCTTGACTTGCCATCAAGATTTATTGCAATGCCAAAAGGCAAAAGCACTTCAAAGGCAACCTGAGAGCCCATCCTCTTTGCTTCTATAGATCAGCTCTTTTGTTTAGGACTTTTATTTGAACAGCAAACAAAAATAGTAAATACTACAAGGTAATGAAGACAGACGGCTTTGCGGTTTTATGTGTAAATGGAAATAGAATTACAGTTTGATTTCATTGTACTTTGAGAAATGATAAAGAAATGTAATCATTAATTAATGAGTGTATGAGTCCTTACAAAAGAAGTCACCGGGAATTTTGCTTAATTTCACAGAACTTCCCAAACTCACATTTTAACAAAAAACAAAACCCCACACTTAAGAATTTTAATTCGCTGGATGTTAAATAATTAAATACAAATCTGGGAAACTGCTGCAGTGATTCCTGGGTAGCTAGATTACAATGGTTTTCAGCCATACCCTTTTCAAAAGCCATTAAAATGCATGGAAAAAAAACACGTGTCATTTAGAATGTTAAAAAAAAAAATCACCAATTAAACCATTATGATCAACATATTTATATCATAAAATGAATAGATCGGTGTTGGGTTTACAGCTTTTTAAGTTAAATCACAACAACGGTGGCTCGTTTTAAAATGGCTGGGCTAGCCCAAGCCAACTGGACTAAACCGTGGACTAAAGGTCCTAACTTAGAAGCCTTTAACTGACTAAAATGTCCCAACCTTCAACAATAAAAGAAAACCCCGAACAGAACTAGCACGCAAATTTTAAATAAACAGCAAGTGCGCTTGGACAAGTACTATTCGAATCCAGACTTTCATACACTGCACATCGACACTTAACTGGAAGTGCTAGAGAGCATCTTGCTAGCTGGGCGGTAGCCAGCTTTATAAAGGAAAGGTAAAATAATTACTTATTTAGAGAATTTAAACCTAGGAGTATTTATACTGTAAAGTTTCCAGTGTACATGGATTCATCAGAGTGCTCCAAGAACAATTCTGTCCCTAAAATACTTTTATTACCTCAGCCCGTAGGCCTACCCGCAAACCTCTATAAGGCACAGCGTTACCATCTTCCCTAACATGAAATGTGCAAGAGAGCACAGAGAAAATAAAAAGAGGCATACAAAAGAGAATCACACCAAAGGTATTCTATCCCTAAAATACTTTTATTACCTCAGCCCGTAGGCCTACCCGCAAACCTCTATAAGGCACAGCGTTACCATCTTCCCTAACATGAAATGTGCAAGAGAGCACAGATAGAGAGGGTGTGACAAGAACGTCTGTCTGAGCGCTACCTTAAATACATGCTCTGTCAGGTGCGCCTTGTTGCTGGTGATTGCCCAGAGGAGGCTTGGGAATTGTAGTTTTCCTCTGTCTGTCTACCTTAAAGGTCGGAGAAGCTCGCGAAGCCGGCTCCCTCCGGTGGCCACGGACGGTATAGTCCGATTTATAACGATCAGAAATTATAAGGACAAAAGCTTAGTTTATATCGTTTATATTAAAAGGGACAAAGCTTAGTTTATATCGTTTATATTAAAAGGGACAAAGCTTAGTTTATATCGTTTATATTAAAAGGGACAAAGCTT
>JAYDZG010000022.1:9150853-9168313 GCA_034509265.1 Microcambeva bendego
CCTGGTTGATGCCGCCTGCTCAAAGATAGTTGATAGATGGGGATAACGGACATCGGTGACTCTCTGTGAATGATACAGCTCACCATGTGAGCTCCAAGTGAAACACAAGTCCTGAAGAGACTGTGTGAGGCATGGGTGACACTGATCTTGAATTCTGTGGAGTTCTGATTAATATTAGTCATATTACAATGACTACATTGGTTGAAACAGATTTGATTTAGCGGATCTTGTAAACAAGATAATTAAAAGAATTACTAGAATGATTTGTCCGTGGTCTTCTTATCAAGGAAGGCTTACAAACATTCCAGCATAACCGGTGGGCAGTGTGAGATCAGCAGTTACAATAGCTTGATTCAAATCCCACCACTGCCAATTTACCAGTTTACCACATCTTAAATTGCACCTGTTAACAGTCAGTAGCTTTGTCATTTTGGATAATTACTGCATTCTCAAAACTTACCTGAACCATGGGGTCAGACTTGGCCAAGCGTTTCAGGCCTTCAACCAGCTTTGGAAGGTCGGCTGGGTTCTTGGCTTCCACAGCCACTCGGACTACAGGGCTAACACTAAATTTCATCACTCGCAGGTTGTGAGCCTGCTCGTAAGTGGTGATGGTACCAGTCTTCACCAAAAACTGGTCAACTCCAACTAATCCGACTATATTTCCACATGGCACGTCTTCAATGGGTTCAACATAGCGACCCATCATCAGGATGGTTCTGCAGCCAAACAAAATATAAACAGATCAGACTAATTTACTATTATTGCATTGTGATTTGTCATATGTATTCAAATATAGCAAACCTTTGAATAGGCTTCAAGTACAGGTCCTCTTTCTTTCCTGGTGTGTAGTTTGGACCCATAATACGAACTTTCTGTCCAGTGGCAACGACACCAGAGAACACACGACCAAAGGCATAGAATCGACCCTTGTCGCTTGTTGGTACCATTTTAGAGATGTACATCATTAGTGGAGCTTTAGGATCACAGTTCTTGATCCCTAAGAAAATCATATGAATACTTTTTTTGTGTTCCATTTCAAAAATATGTTCTTTAGTTTTTATAGTACTGTGTTTTTTATTATTAAAGCAAGTTAGGGTTTAAAAAATATTAATTCACAGGTGAGTCTCCCTGGTTTGAAACTTGGCTGGGCACCACTATAGCCACTAGGATGCAAAAACCAGTGCATCGTAGTACTGGTCCCATGCCTGGACAAATAGGTATGGTTGACATTGCATTAGTGGGTTTGAAATGTTAGGTAGCAAGTAAACATTTCTCCTCAAAGGTGATGTTAGAAGCAGGAACAATGGCCAAGTGTAAGGATTTGAGAGAGTTTTACGAGGGCTAAATTGTAATGGCTAGACAAATGGGTCAGAGCATATCCAAATGTGCCCCAAATGTGGGGTGTTCCTCGACTACAGTGGTCAGCATCTATCAAAAGAGATTCAAGGAAGGAATGTTGGTCAACAAAGGCTGGCTTGTGTGGTCAGATGCAACAGATGCTGTACCTCAAATTGCTGGAGAAGTTAAGACTGGTTCTGACAGTAAGGTGTCAGAATACACTGTGCATCATGTTGGCAGCAACAGAGGGACCAACACAATCTTAGGATGGTTGTCAATGTTATGCATGATCGCTGTAAATTTCAGGGAATCTGGATAAATCACAGTCCATGTAGGGCATTGCCGTAAACACTGTTTGATGTTACATTTCAGTTCAAGGAATTTTTCCTTGCCACTGTCACCACTGGCTTGCTCAAAAGTGGCCTGTGAAATGTTAGATTTCCAGATATTTTGCTGCTGCGTCAAAAAATCCAACCTAATACTTTTATCTATGGCTACAGACAGCCAAACTTCGTGGTCTTAACATAAGCTCGAGAACAGTGTCTGGAAAGCTTCATGAAATAGGTTTTCATGGCCGAGGAGCTGCTCCCAAGCCTTACATCACCAAGCGCAATGCAAAGCATCAGATGCAGTGGTGTAAAGTTTGCCGCAACTGGACTCATCTGGGTTTGGTGATTGCCTAGAGAACAGGACTTCCATTGAGCCAATTTCATGCTACCAACTCTGTGGGAACAGTTTGGTTATGGCCCCTTCCTTTTCCAACATGACTGCGCACCAGTGCACGCAGCAAGGTCATGACCTAAACCCAATAAAACATTTTTGGAATGAATCTGAGTGGAGACTGCAAGCCAGGTCTTACTTTTGGCAATTTGAGTTGTTTATATGTATTAATATGGAAAAAATTGATTTACCCATGGCTGACTCATCATCTCCAGGGCCTTCATACAGCAGCTCACATCTGTACCTCTGAGCCGTGACTGGCGAGGGAAGATGAATGGTAATCATCTGAAGCAAAGCCTCACCTGCTGGCAGCCAGCGGCGCATCACAGCCTATCCATGAACAATGACAACATTAGAGACTGACATGTCCAATCCAATATGCCATTCAAATGTATTAAAAAGAATATTATTGACGCACGTTACCTTAAGAAGTTGTTTTCCTTCCTTGTCCTTGTCTTCCGCATCAAGCTTGATATTCAGCTTTTCAATTAGTTTCTGAGTCTCCTCTTTCTTAAAGTTCATGATGGCATCGAACACCTGTTTTAGACCACATAGCACACATTAATTCAAGCTACACTTGTAAGGTAATTTTCAAAGAAATTATTTACCTATTTTACAAACTACACCTCCTGTTCACTTTATACATTCTTTCTCAGTATTCTAACTATAGTCAATCTGTTGCTCTCCACAGATTAGGCATAGTTTTTTTTTGTTGGATGACCTTCCTGACACAGCTCTCCCTATGTATCCAGCCTTGGGACAGACCACAATGTACTGGTATATGCATCCTAGTGGCTGGATACCTCCAGGACAATTCAGTGTCTCTAATTAACCTGACAGCACATCTTTGTGTGGGTTTTCTCTGGGAGCTCCAGTTTTCTCTCACAGACCAGACATGGGAAGAACATGCAAACTGAACACAGAAAGGACCCAGGCCACAGGAAGCAACCGTGCTACTCACTGAGCAATCATGCTGCCCTTTAACATGGCAATACCATATTGTTCATTGGGTAAATATACAATATTGGCACTGGTTGTAGGCATACAGTTAAAGCCTGGAATACATATTTTGTAATGAATAGTGTGTGTTCATGTTCCTCTAGGCTTTATCAGGGTCACTTTTCGATTATAGAATGTTGATTATGTCACTTATATATCAAGTGACAATAAAATGTTAAAAATCCCAACACAATACAGAAGTCATCCCTCGTTTCCCTGATTTACTCTGAATTTTGTCTAATCAGATTTCCAGCATTTTGCTTCCTCTACTCTGACATGTGCGCAACAGCTGGCTGCTTTTATATATTCACTTGAAGCAAGTCCATACTGTCAATTATCTCCACTAGAAGGTGCAGCAGAGGTCATAACTTCAGTAGTTTTGAGAAATCCCCTCTGACACGCCCACCTGTACATGCGCCCATTATGTAATTATGTTTCCATTAGGATTATTCACTGATGAGCAAAATCTTAATTTACACAAGGCTGTCAGAGATCTTTGTGCACTTTGTGTGACATCACTGCAAATTAAAAAAAAAGTTTGGACACTCCAATTTGTTGAGGCATGTATAATACTATGTTGTATTTTAGTAAAACCTTTAATGCACACCTTGAATATTGGATCCAAGACAAGTTGGCAGAAAGTTCGAGGTAGTTTTTTCCCATCCGCGTTGTTTGGTGTTTTGCTGAATTTTCCACATGACGGATCAAAATACCTGAACAATGACAACAAATTATGAACAAAAGTATTGGAATACTATTAAAATCTATTTGACTACTTGACTAACACATAAATAAAAACAGAATACAATGATTTGCAAATTATTTTAATCCTGTATTCAACTAAATGCACTACAGAGACAAGATATTTAATGTTCAAATTGATAATCTGTATTTTTTTTTTTTTTTTACATATATTCACTGATTTTTCAATTTTATGCCTGCTATACATTCCAAAGAATTTTGGAAATGGGCAACAAAACTTGTGTCAAACACAAGTTTGGAACATTTCACAGGTGAACAGGTAATTGGAAACAGGTGGGTGTCATGATTGAGCATTTCAGGAATGCTCCCTTTATACCCAGTATGCAAGCAAGCAAGGATGGGGTGAGGTTCACCACTTTGTAAACAACTGCATGAGCAGTCCAATAGTCCAACAGTTTAAGAACAACGTTTCTAAACATGCAATTGCAAGGAATTTATGGATTTCGTTATCTACAGTCCATAATATCATCAAAAGATTCAGAGACTCCGGCGAAATCTAACACTGAATGCCCATGACCTTGTCAGTGAACACCGTCCGTCCCTCCATAAAAGCAGCCACGTGAATATTTGCAAAAAACAATACAGTTTATCCATTTGGACATTTAAAATCCTGTCTTTGTAGTGTATTCAGTTGAATATAGGTTGAAAAGCATTCGCAAATGTTTTTATTTATGTTTTACACAACGTCCCAACTTCATTGGAATTGGGGTTGTAGTATTAAGGCTTAAATGGTTTACTTACTTGTCTCCCCAAAGTTTCTTCATCATCTCCTCGACCTTTTTGCAGCGCTCGTCAGGAGAAATATCGGATTTTTTCTTTTCACCTTTGGCAGCAAACTTTGCCACGTACATTTCTGCAAACTGTTTTAGGGTAAAGGCCCAGCCGTGAAGGCCTGAACCAAATCCTACTGTACCTATCACAGGATCCACCTGAAAGTCAGTAAAATCATGCATTATTTTTAATCTATCAAAAAATTGTTAACGTTATTGTAACGCTGAGGCTAAGCAAAACAAGTACACAGCGGACACACACGCAGAGACGATATTAAACAAAGGGTTTTGATAATACTCCTAAAGAAATAAGACAGAATCCAACAGGATAAGACAAAGGTACAACAACGTGGGATTTGTGCTAAGCTAATGCTAAAATGCTAATGTTAACTAGGCTACCTGCAGTAACTCCTGTAAACACACACTGTCAAACCTAACAAAGCTCCCCCCTGAGGCACGATCCCCAATGTCCCTGAAACATAAACAAAAAACAAAAACAAAAGACGGTCCTGGACCCTGTGGGGTAAATTCAAACTATTATACTGTCCTGAGTCTAGAGGCTGGCATTACAGGAGACCCGGAGTGCCCTTTGGGGTGACAAACAAGAGTTCTGGAATGCCAGCTGTGGGTATCTGTGGGATTCCTGAAGCACCATCCTGGGACACAGACGAGGGTACAGAAGCACCGTCTGGGTGTGCTGTTGAGAGACTTGAAGTGCCATCTTGAGGTGCAACAAGAGTTCTGAAACGCCATCTTGAGGCCGCCAACAAGGATCCTGAAGCACCATCCCTGGGTGCCAATGAGAATCCTGAAGTGCCATTTTGGGGCCCTGAGCTGGACCATCGCTGTATTGAGGTGCAGATGAGTGACAAGGAGTGCTGTCTTGAGACCTGGAGTGCCACCCACTGCAGGCGCCGAGACCGTGAGCACTACCTTCTGGAGGTGCCAATTCTGAAGGCCTGGAGCGTCATCAGAAGACGTTGGCGTGAGGCCTGGAGCACCATATGGGTGCCAACTTGATACATGTACCACACACTGGAGACATAGACCTGCAGCCAGGAACCTCAACTGGAGGCTTTGAAATGGAACATGGGGCACCTACTGGAAACGGACAGACCCTGGAGAGAGGCGTCTGAGGTCAGCTGCATGGAATCAGAAACTTCAAGTGATGACAGCAGCACAGCACAGGGAGAGTTGTCTGTAGTAAGCAGCATCTTAAAATCTGTTGAGTCACCTGTATTCATCAATGGGTTTTCAATATGACTAACAATATCTGGAGAACATTAAATTGGTTGACTGACGGGTTGGCTGGAGGATCACAAACTAATTTTTGAAACCCTATTTTGCTGACTGAATAGAGACAGAACCAGATGAACATGGAAAAGGATTAAGGGGACCAATCAGGATGAGGGTGTGGTGGTGTCCATGAGCAGAGACACTGGAGCTGTGACAGGTGTCAGGTAATGTTCTAAATGGTAACGTAATGGTGTGTGTGAATACATATATAAACACTTTACCAGGGATTTATAAGGGTACACGTGTGGTATAGCCAAAAAAACAGACTAGCCAACCAAGAACATATGAAGACAATTCCAAGGAAGCTCAGGATAAAGCTTTTACCATAATGTTGCCCATCGGTCCATGCTCTCCTTCACCGTAGGTTGAGATGATGACATTAACATTCTCCACAATGCGTTGGAACGTGTTGTAAAGCTCGTCTACCTCCAGCTGCAACTCGAGCAATGCACGGTCCATCTTGTTCATCATCAGAACGGGCTTGATGCGCTCTGCAATAGCCTGCCTTAAGACAGTTTCTGTCTGCACACACACACCTGCAAAAAACAATCACGCTGTGGTAAAAATCAGTGATTCGAATGTCAGTAATTTTTATTCAAGATGTTACTCGTAGTGGACAAAGAAATTGTTTTGAAATTAGTATAAATTCTGCCAAAACATTATGTGCATACGCTTCCTGTAGTCTTGCCAAAAATAGGCAGTTTATTTACTAAGAGCAATTCATCTAGTAATATATACATATCATAATACTAAATATAGATGCAATCTGGTGAATTTTAGAGCCAAAAAATACATACGACCCTTTGTATTTGACCTGCTGATGTCCAGCATTGTCATACCTGATACACAGTCTACTACTACAAGAGCCCCATCTGTAACTCTTAGAGCCGCCGTCACCTCGGACGAGAAGTCCACGTGACCCGGAGAGTCAATCAGGTTTATGAGAAAACCAGATCCATCCTTGCACTGCTTGATGAAGGCCATATCATTGTCGCTGAGCTCGTAGTACAGAGAGATAGCTCTGCATTAAAGATAATACATCATTTTATTTTATTTATACATAATCAATTCTAAAATAAAATATTTAACGTATTGGGTTGGTCATGACATGGACATGTGACTTTAGTCGATCAATTTTATCAGCTGCCAAAGCACAACATTAATATTATAACAATTATTAAAAAATGTCATTTGGGGGCTAGTGGCAGGCTGGGCGTCTACACAAACAATGACTGGTGAAGGGGATTCCTCATAACTGAAGCAAATAAGACCTGTGCTGGCTGATTGGTGCCTGCACGAGGGATAATGTGTGATCAGGGTGTGGCTCTCCATACACAAAGCCGATCCACTTGCGCAGAGCAAGTGAAAAGATGCAGTCGGCTGCGCACATGTCGGAGGGGAAGTGTGGTAGACAAGGCACTGCTCAAAGTGGAGGATAATATCAGTAAGAAAACTAGATGGGGGAGGCTGATTGCGGGAAATTCAAATATATATATACTGAATAATCATCATAATAATGACTAGAAATAATGAAACGTTGTTGAGTTCAAAGCCAGCACAAACACCTACGTGGATTTGATGGTAATGCATCGTTCCTGCTCATCTTTCCTGGTGTCCGTAAACCTGGTCTCGCCCGCTCGCGCAGAGGCGATGATGCCTGCCTTGCACACTAGTGAGTCAGTCAGAGTGGATTTTCCATGGTCCACATGGGCAATAACAGACATGTTCCTGATGTTGGACTTTTTGTCCATGATCTCTCGGATCTGATCTACCGTAAAGTTCACCTGAAAAGAAACAGAAAATAATAATAAACCATTTGAGAAGCATCTGAAATTCCTCTTTGCTGTTATGAAAGTCTAATTAGCAGCTACAGAAAACATTAATGCAGCTAGTAGAATGTATCATTTCAGGTCGGGTGATAATGAAACTCCATTTTTATAAGTAAGAAATGCAGAAATTGAAAGCAAATTTTCCACTTCCTTCCTCACATAGAACTGTAGCTACAGATGAGTTTTTTAGGATTTTAACATCACATGTTACACTTTTATGGCTGCTGTAGACGTTTTATGAAGAATTTACAATACGGTATTCACTTCAACCCAGCCGTGTAACTGGAAACAGCTGCACGCTGGTCCCAAGCCCGGATAAATAGGGAGAGGTGGAGAAAGCAATGTCAAACTAATCCACTATCATTGACGAAATACTTCATTGATCGATGATCCATCAAGTGACCGAGAGTTGGCTGCGACTAAACGGGTAATCATCATCATCATCATTATCATCATTCACTTAAAAGAGTCGTTCAACCGAATCATAAGTTTGTGAGGTAACCAGAGCACCCACTGGAAAGCCACGCAGACAGGTAAAGAAAGCAATTGTTTTGCTAAGTGGATGACACTTGATCGCTTTCTACGAATAATCTTCAATATTCGAGTCACTTCGTTCAAAAGAATCGTGTTTGGGCCGTAGTGTGTACATTGCCAGGAAAACTTCGATTCACCTCAAAGAGCCGTTAAAAAGAATCGTTTGTGTACCGTGCACGACGCCAGGAAAACTTCAATTCACCCCAAAGAGTCGTTCGGAAGAATCGTTACTGTACTGCTCACGACGCTAAAACACTTCGATTCCCCTCAAAGAGTCGTTCAAAAGAATCGTTTTTGTGTCGTGCACCGTGTCAGGGACACATGAACGCGCGCAGCACCGCAGTGAACAGTGGGTGTGATCTGGTTATTTATAACGCCGCTGAGTAACGCTACGCCGCTCACTTGGTATAAAATGACATATCCAGTAAACATAAAGGCTCGTTAAAATCGCACAAACACACATCTGAGAACTATTAACTTACTATGCAAAGCAACAATTATTCTGAAAGCCTTCACATGACACACTTAATAAAGGCCCGTGTTAGAAAAAATGTCTTATATAAATGCGCCATTCCTTTGGTACGACGCCAGTTATTTTTTGACACAAACAGAATACGAGAAAGCTTTCTGTCATCTCTGTATTACGTCATCAAAGTAAATAAAAAATAATAAATAAACGAGAGAACTAGATCAGTGAATCTAAATAAAATGTCCGTGCAGTAAAACAGCTCATGTATTGGTCAAAGTTATACGGCGTTTTAAATAAAGCCTCGGAATTGTTATACAGCAGTAAAATGATCGTACCATATTGGCGATTGGCAGTCCTGTATTGGTGGCCTGGGCTGCGGTTCTGCGCTCCTCTGCGCTTCAGCACTCGGCGGGGAACAGAGGAGGATGATGACGTCGGACGGGAGTTTATTCTGCAGCGCACCCTGTCAGGTGGAAACACGGTCATATGAGCTGATGGCGTTCCGAATTAACCCCACTGAGTAAACAACATACCAAACCATTTATTTTGTTCTTTATTGTGTTAAATGTAACGCAGCCATTTAGCATTTTTAAATATTGTTGCATATATCCCCAAATCAAACACCTCGAATTCACTTTGACTAGTTTATGTTTTGATTAGCCTAATTATGTCGTTTGTTAATATACATCCATTTCTTTGCACTGTAGCCTCACAGCGAGAAGGTCCTGGGTTCGATCCTTGGGTGGCGCAGTCTAGGTCCTTTCTGTGCATAGTTCGCATTTTCCTGCGGGTACTCCGGTTTCCTCCCACAGTCCAAAAACATGCCACCAGGCCGATTGGAGACACAGAATTGTCCTGAAAGTACCTGCGATGGACTGGCGCCCCGTCCAGGGTGTTAGTGTGTGGCTTGCTCCTGTTGAAGAGCTGGGATAGACTCCAGCACCCCTACACGACCCTGATTAGGATAAGGGGTTAAAGAAAATGAACGGAACTGAGCTAAACATCCATTTCTGCATTTCAGGCAAAGTCTGGATGTTAAATCATGTCCTAGCTTGCAATGTGGACATTCCTTCTCACAACTCTTAACAGACACTGACACAGAGGATACCATGCCATGAAGTGAGTCAGTTCTATACAGTGAGTGAGCACAAAATGTGTACGACACAGCAACATTCCAACATCAGGAATAACATTACAACCACCTTCCTAATATTGTGTTGGTCCACATTTTGCTGCCATGACTGCCCTGACCCGTCGAGGTACAGACTTCACTAGGCCCCTGCTATGGTCTGTGGTACCAACATTTTAGCAGCAGATGAGTACTCCTGTAAGTTGCATCATCCTTTGGTCAGGCTTGTTAGTGCAGCACATACCACAGATTCTCAACTGGATTGTCAGCACCTCACGCTCATCGCTGTGCTCCTGAAACCCTTCCTGGATCATTTTTGCTTTGTCAAAGTATCCTTGGAAGGACCCAAGGTTTCCCAGCAGAACGTTGCCATAATGGAATGCTTGATCTGTGTATAGTATATAGTACGTCCTAGGGACCTGGGATGGATACCCAGGTTTTCACTGGCCTCTCAATAAGTGGACTTGGCTGTTCTAAATCCTTTTGTTGAAGTGAGTAGATTTGAAACGAACTGCAATCGATTAACGTGTATTGTGCGATCATTAAAAATAATCTTAAAATGTACGTTTAGGTCGCATCAACCATGACTTTTATTTATGTTATGTGTATTGAGACCACAAGGTGGCGACAAAAAAGCTGAACTAGAGGAAAGAAGAAAAAGTTCAAATTTGGCGCAATTCTTTTTCAGCTGTCGATAGACAGAGCATTTCTGGTTGTATAAATTTCATTGTTTTCTACTGGTGGGTTTTAAGTATGTCTGTGACTTCGGGTTTGTTTGAAAAATGGGCTGAAGAGAATAACAACATCATCGGAAAGTGGAAGGTAGCTTTAGCTAACTAGCGATAGCACACAGTAGTCTGAATACCGAATTACTCTACAAGCGCTCTATTAAGTGCACTACTGAGTTGAAAAGAGTGGAATTTTCTTCGTATTCAGTGCACTTCACAGGGAATTTGGAGTAATTTGGTATTCTGCCGGGTCATGGAAATGGGTTCACTTATTTACGATCACGCTTAATATTTTGACCACTTTCATATTTGATTTCAGAAATACAAAGTCCATTCCCAGTCGCTTCAGGACACAAGAAAATGTTGTTATGAAGAGTTGCTTAAACTTCATCTTAAAGTTCAAGGTGTGAGTCTTTTATTAGTGTAAACACTACGCTGTATGAGCTAAAGATAGCTAAGTGATAAACAGTGATGAAGAGCTATGTATATCACACACATATCATAGGGCGGCACAGTGGCTTAGTGAGAAGCAATGAAATCCTGGGGTCAATCCTCAGGTGGGTTGGTCCGGGTCTTTTCTGTGCTGAGTTTGCATGTTCTCCCCATGTCCGCGAGTCAGGTTAACTGGAAACACAGAATTGTCCTAAGGGTAAATGGATGTGTGTCTGATGGAAAGGTTGCCAGTTTGATTCCTAGAGCTGACAGGTCATGACTGAAGTGCCCTTGAGCAAGGCACCCAACCCCTAACTGGTCCCAGGGTGCCGTGGATAAGACTGCCAGCACTCTGGGCCTGTGTGTTCACTGCCATCTAGTGTTCAGTAGTGTGTATGTGCGTGGTTGACTGCAGAGATCAGTTTAAAACGTGGAGGACACAAAAAAAATAATTTCATTCTAAATATTATCATATAGGCTTGGGAATCATTACCAACATCTAGAAAAGCCAAAGACCTCTTTTCTCCTGATTCAGCGTGTCTTAGGAGGTATCATAAGAGGTCACTTTTTATTCTCGCCCCATGTGAACAATGGGTCAATCGGCCAAGCCAGCAGGCAGAACTGAGACTCGATATAATGTATTCGGGATCTCAGCTCGCACCATGTCTTTTTAGTGCAGTGCCAAGCCAGATTTTGCACCTTTTATAACCCATGGCTTTGAGAACTACATCATTCGGTGTGGATGGATTAGTAAATTATGTAAGTGGTAAACATGTCTCTGATAAATATATGTAATATATCATCTGTACCGTTTGAGAACAGGTCAACGGATTTGCAAACTACTGCGTTTTTTCTTGATCTCAGTGTTTGTGGCACTGAGGTTGAACAACTTTTTAAATACATTGGGAAACATCACGAGTAAAGTACAGATCAAACATGTCACGTGTGAGCATGGTTACACGAAGGCAAAACTCAAAAAGCAGGCCTGTATCAGACATTCTCGATTCTGTGTTTACATTTTCCTCTCAGGTGTACCAGCCCACACAGGACTACTTAAACTTGAAATCACCATTTCATTCAATACTTTGATATTTTCTCTTGGGTACTCCACATCAAACGAGACAATGGCTCACCTTACCGATACTCTAGTCAGAGGTACATCCCTACATTTGTACATGAACAATAGACGTGCAATACACTTTTCCATCGAATAATGATTTTGTCTTGTTTTTAGCATTGGAGGCTGTTGGCACACAGGTACCCACTTCTGATCCAGTTACACTATGGCAAGTCGTGCTGACGACATTTGGCGGGACAGATTATGAACCATGGACCCATAAGCTTCTGTTGGTTCAGTGGGCTCTGTGGCTCTCGGAGTGCCAGTTTGAAAAAATCCTTCGTCTGCTTGTGCTCGTTAACTACAAAGTAAGAAATGTTACAAACCAACGCTTCAGCTAGAACGTAGTGCCTCATGCTCTTAATTTGGCTTTTGCACTTTTTAAAACTCGTTTCACGAATCACTTCCACGCCTTATGTCTCTTTTATTATAAATTCCATCACCTTTTTAAGGTTTAGCTTCTTTTGTGATGCACTTTCAAATGAGATTTCAGTGCATCACTATTAAGTCTAGATTTCCTGTTATTCACACTGACTGTAATATGACTCTGACGTACAATATCATGCTTACCGATGCGACTTATCTCTGATGTTTAATTCATTTATTGTGATATTTGACTCTCGGACAGGAGCCGAACACACTGTCCATGGATCTGCTTGCTGAAACTCGAAACGTTGCCATTTCTATCCAAGAAGACGCATTGCAGAGTTCCGTTGCTGTCCAGGATCTTAAGAATATTCTGCACCTCTCCACTTTTATATCCCATGGTAATGTCACTACGCTACACGTGGCCGTATAAAACGTGTTACATGAAAAAGTGCTCTGTTTCACCATGTCATTTAAATGTTTGTTTTAGGTGTCGAACAGATGAAGAAGGAAAGGTATAACGAAGCCCTTTTGGCTTTCCAGGAAGCTGTTACTCTACCTTCACCCAGAGCTCTCTTGGCTCATGTTCACACACTTATAGGTCTAAGCTTTGCCAAGCTGGTAAGAAGTACCAGTTGCTTCTTTATTCTGTTAAAAAACGGCTAATGTGACATATTTATAGACTAGTGTGCTCTAGATTTGGTGTATACTATTTAAAAACCTGATACAGAATACGGGTAATACACAGATTCCACTTAAGATCAATGGGCGGTGAGGGAATTCTCTACAGGTATCTCAATCTACTCTACAGGTATCTCGTATATTTTAATGGTGGTCATTTTAGGACATTCTTGACCTGCCGCAATACATTCAGCAGTGGATGGAACATCATTCAACCCTACCTGGGTTTAAGGAGTGCAGAGGAGTGCACGCTTACAGAGTGAATGTTATCCTTTCTTAGTTCCCTGACCAAGGCCCATTTTGCACATAGAAGATTTTAAAATCCTGATGAGAGAGCGCACTAGGTCTTTCTGTCTTTCCATGACCACTAGATCCAAGATGCAAGTCTAAAAAAACACTGTATCACAGGTTTAGTTTCCCAATGTTATATGAAATCTGTACAATGACTAAACAGAATTATACTTACAGTTAATGTCTTTTCAGCACCAACCACAGAGTGCCCTCCAGTCATACAGAAAGGCCTTGGAAGTGGACTTCAACTGTCAAAGAGCACTTTATCAGAGCTCACTGGTGTACAAAGATCTGGGCAAAAGTAACGCTGAAATAGAGGCTTTACGTATTCTATATTCTGTAAGTGATCTTTATGCTTGTTTATCAGCCAAAACGTTTAAAGTAATTTGTTGCTTTCGTCCTTGAGGGCGGCACGGTGGCTCAGCGGGTAGCACTGTCACCTCACAGCAAGAAGGTTCTGGGTTTTATCCCCGTGTCCATGTGGATTTCCTCCAAGAGCTCCGGTTCCCCCACAGTCTAAAAACAACAGCTAGGTTAATTGCAGACAACAAATTGTCCTAACCGTACATAGACACTAGGATGCACAAAGCAGTGCATTGTTATGCCGGTCCCAAGCCTGGATAAATAGGGAGTAGAGTCTAATGGTTGCAATATACAGGGGAGGCTAAGTGGGTAGCACTGTCACCTGGGTTCTATTCACTGATAGGGCAGTCCGGGTCCTTTCCGTGTGGAGTTTGCATGTTCTCCCTGTATCCGTGTTTACGCCGGATGTTCCAGTTTTCACCCACAGTCCAAAGACGTGCAAGTGAAGTGAACTGGAGATACAAATTTGTGTATTGTGTAGCAGTGTAACGATTAACTACCGCTTTTGACGTGGATGTAACCGTGACTTGAAAGTCATTGGCTAATTTATACTGACATCGCTTTGTACACTCTTTATAGGCTTCACTTTTGCACACCGAGAGAGACTCAAGCACTCCAGCCCTCCTTGTGTCTTCTGATATTCTGCTAGGTAGTAAACAAATGACCTTCATCTGCCAGATTCCCTCTCATCTTCATATATTGCACACTCTGGGACAAAGATGTGTTCTTAATGACAGGCAAGTACTTTATTTTCAAGACCAAATGGATCAGTTCTACCAGAATATAGGTACACACTACCGTTCAAAAGATTGGGATCACTTCCAAATGTATCCTGTTTTTAAAAGAAAAACACACTTCATGAAATTCACAGACAATTTTGTCCATTACACAATTTATGTAAATGTATTGAGGATTTTTTGGCAATACGGTGGCTTAGTGGGTAGCACTGTCACCTCACACCTGCACTAAATGGAACCCGTCAAACACCGGTGTCAGCATTGATGGTGAAGAGGCTATTTCAGGATGGTGGAAAAGCCATTGGTCCATCACAGTCTTTTCTTTTTATTGGCCAGTGTGGAGTTTTGTTTTGTCCAGCATCCTGAACTGGCCTTTTCACCGTCTTGCATTGAGTAGCCATTGAGTAGCCCTCCAAAGAAAGTTCTGCAGTAGCAGATCTGCCAGTCCTGGTGTTCTTTGGCTAACGCACAGTGCCGCACTGGATGATGTCTGACCATCATGCCACCCTCATGTAGTCTGACTGTTTTGTCAGATACGTGCGCACCAGTAGCCCGCTTGAGGTAATTTTGTAAGGAGCAGGTATAGGTCTTAATGCTCCCTGTCTTGATGTCACACCTCCAGTTCACTTCGTCACTTCATTGGGTGAAATTGATACACAGTTGCTTAGGCTTCTTAACTGGTCGAACCATGGATTGACATCCATGAGATTTATTGACAGTGTTGAACATTTTAGCTATATGAATGCAATATGAATGACCCTATTTAGACCGGACACTTAACAACTAATGATTAAAGGCTGAAGAAATGTTATATGTGGGACACAGGCTTCATGGATCCACTTAAATACTTCAGTGATGATTAGACATTTCAGCAGGACAATACCTCCACAGTACACTTTCAGTCAAACGAAGCTTGTTTGGTACACTTTGGTTACATCAATGGCAGGAAAACTGTAGTTACACAAGGTTATATTAAGCCCAGTCGTGGACAGGGCGGCACGGTGGCTTAGAGGGTAGCACTGTCGCCTCACAGTAAGAAGGTCCTGGTTTTGATCCCCGGTGGGGCAATATCAGTCCTTTCTGTGTGGAGATTGCATGTTCTCCCCGTTTCCGTGTGGATTTCCTCCGGGTACTCCGGTTTCCTGTAGGTACCTGCGATGGACTGGCGCCCCATGTGCCTTGCGCCCGTTGAAGAGCTGGGATAGGCTCCAGCACCCCTCCCTGACCCTAATTAGGATAAGGGGTTAAAGAAAATGAAATGAACTGAACGAGTCGTGCACAATTTTCTATATCACCTTACTTGCATGTTTTTAGACTGGAAGAAACCGGAGCACCAAAAGAGAAATTTCAGACATTCTTTACGTTTTGATGACACCAGTGTTTGAAAACACTATCTCCATCTTTTGGCTTATATTTTGTCCTTACACCATTAATGTAAATGTATTAGATGTTTTTTAAATAATGCAAAAATTTTCAATGGTCAATTTTGCATATAGTCGTATTATCAGCAATTCTCAGTTCCTGGTGTGGCCGCCAATCCAAGTTAAGCACGTCATTAAGCTGATCGTTTGTTAGGAAACCCTTTATTTATTTATTTTGCACTGCTGAAAAACATCATACTTTAAATTTCAGACATTCTTACTTTTTAAAAAATAAAAATAAATGCATTTTGATGTCACCAGTGATTGAAACTCGTCTTATTTGTTGTATTCAGGAATTCAGAAGGTGCTGAACACTATCTCGATCTTTTGACTCATTTATTGTCCGACTCCAAAGAACATGTAAGTTATTTGTTTTGAATCATTTATTTATTTAATTAATCATTTTTTTGAACTGAAGTTCCTTAATTTCCAAATTTGACATAGAGACCCAAGAAGGATGATCTGCTTTTGCCAAGAATCCCTGTGCTCTACCTTGAAGCTGCATTTGCACTGTTGAAAGCGCAGAGGTTTTGGGATGCCATTGCTATTTGTGATGAGATAATTGCAATGACTGCTGACCTCATCCCAGAGGTGCTGGTGATCAAGATACCCATGGACTCTTCCGATGAATTCTCAGCTCTTGCTTTGAAACCTGATGACCCAGGGGAAAAGTTTGAGTGTGTGATCTGGTCTGGTGCTGCTTACTTCATCCAAGGCCAGGCCTATTTGCAGCTCAAGGATCCAAAAGAGGCTTTGACCAGCTTTACCAGGTTATAAATGCAGCTGTCGGTCTAACCCAAGATAACAATGAATGTACAATAAATCCTCAGGTAACCTACGTGAAGACATCTGGTCAAAAAAATGAAAAACGATGAGCAATCTCTTAGGCGATGTTCTTCCATCCTTAGAGACCCCTTATGTCCCTCTTTTTTATTTGTTTGACCTGATGTCCTTGTGCTGGTGGCGTCGCTCAGGTAGAGCATGGGTACCAGTGCCAGTAGACAAGAAGCATGACGAAGTTTGGTAAAAATGGGAAGCAGAACAATTCTGGAGAACAAAAAGGAGATACATTTGAAAAGTAGTACTGTGTACAGTATGGCGTACTGCCATTCCGTAGCATAGCTAATACAACAGCCTTGACATGAAATATTGCCCAGGATGGTTAAGGACTTTGGGGAAAAAAACATTAGCATTGTCTGGTTGGCTAAATGCTCCAGCACCCTGTTGGTGATGATGCCCTGAAGTTTTGGCAAACGACATCCAATGATCCTGTTCACTGTCCTGATTGTGCTGGAGATTGGCTCGTTCTTGTGAAGCTAAGGTTGTGAATGACCTTTTTTCTGCTTTTTTGGCCCAGCTGCACTATATGGCTAATTTGTCTAAGGGTAAGAGGTGCAGGGTGGCTTAGTGGGTAGCACTGTCGCCTCACAGCAAGAAGGTCCTGGGTTTGATCCCCGGGTGGGGCGATCTCGGTC
>JAYDZG010000022.1:9302599-9313213 GCA_034509265.1 Microcambeva bendego
TTTTCATGATATTCTAATTTTATGAACAGCACCTGTATTTCAAAAATAAATGCTGTTTATATACAATAAACTCTATTCAATCCCTTCAGTTGTAACTCCAAACACTCATCTGATACGACTTAAGAGATAAGAGTGGTCCTACGACATACCAATTATTGCTAAAAATTATTAGGTACGTATTACATAACTTAAAGAGAGACACAAAGCAGCATTGAGAGAAAAAAATGTTAAATAAATTCAAAACCATTTACAGTTTCAGCATTTAGCAGACGCCTTTATCCAACGCGACTTACAGTACGCTTTAAAGTTTGAGCAATTAGGGTTAAGGGTCTTGGTCACTGGCCCAAAAGGTGCAACCTGGCATTAGTGAGGTTTGAACCGGCAACCTTCAGATAACTAGTCCAGTACCTTAACCACTAGGCTACAGCAAAACCCAAAAGTGTTAAAAAATGTAATTAATCTATTAAATTCAACTTTTCCGTTAAGTTCAAATTTATTGAGCTGAACCTGTACATACACTTCAAAATGTATTCTCACCTTTACCTGGTCTGTAGGGTTTGGACTGGCTCACTGTCATGTGAGGAACCTGGACCTGGTACACAGCAGGGGGCTAAAGATAGAGAAACACAAGTTATATTTGGCTGAATGAATAATTTTTGAAGAGATTATTCCTACTCTCTCGCTACATTCTGATTAAGAATAATTGAGAATAATGTGGCTCGGGTCTAATTTTTGAGCTATGCATGAACAGACTAAAATATGCCAAGGCACAATGGATCTCCACAAGTAAACGCCCTAGAAAATCCAAAATAAGTAAGTGTGTACTTGTTTCTCAACAAACCCAAAGCAATTTTAAAAACTATAAATACCAGCAACAAAAACCCAATGTCTGCCTTGAAAAAAATAATACCATTAAAATATGAAGTATTAGAAAAATTTAATAAAAGGTGAAGGTATTTTGACAAAACAAGCAAAGTTTAACAGTTTGCAAGCCAGTTAATTTTGACACTTTGGCTTGATAATTTGCTTACACAGATGCATTCAACATCTACCAATTGTATCATGTTAAGAAATTAACAGAATTTACAACAAAAAAAAGAAAATCATCAGTAAAGACATTTTACTTCTGTTTTGTGTATATAGCTTAATCTGTATTAGTATGTCCAGTGATAATGTTTAAATATTTAAAGCTTTTAAAGCAATTCATGGAAGGGTTTTCATATCTGATAAGTCAGAATATTAAACAAAAAGCAGATACATTATATTCCAATCCTGAGAACACAATATTTACAAGATCTTCACTACTGATTCTTAATTCACCTCAACCAGAATAAGTCAAGCACTTAAAGACCAAATCCATGAGTCTTGACGTTCCGAAGTCGGTACTTGGATGCATTTTGAGTAATTTTCCAGAAATTATTCACCAAGACCCTAACCAGAAAAGAGACTAAAGACATTTTCAGTCCTCCAGAGAGTAGAAGACTTAACACAGGTGCTCAACTATTTATGCAAACTGCTCTAGATTTAAATAATGTCAAACATGTTTCACTCTTGTTTTGATACACTGTGATGTTAATCTCTGGTGTAATGTTTTTGCTGTTCTATCGACATACATAAATAATAAATCTGACATTTGTTTAAATCAATAAAGAACACGTTTTCCCAAATTATCTACTAATACGTTTGTCATGGATTAAAAAAAAGCATAGGTTGAGCATTGACTGAGAAGTGGTTAAGAGACAACTATTGGACAAGAAGAGCACCGCCCAGCACCCTTAGTTGGCAGTTTTATTGGCTGACCCGATGAGTTTTAGAATTTAATCTGTTTACTCAATTGATTCATGATACGATTTGTAATCTAGTAGCGGTTGAATCTCAAGTCTTATTAAGACACGGGAGACAAAGGGGCCAAAAAATAAATGTATAAAATGAAAAAGAATGTACACAAATTTTAAATATAAAAAAAAAATGAACAAATAATCCAATGCATTTAAAAACCATAAACAAATCTACTCCACTAGCCAAGCTTGATGTACCTGTATACATATCTACTATAAATACTAAATGTCATTCGGCAAACACAATTTTCCTTTTTTGGTTTCTTAGAACGCTTCTATATTGTTTTACATAAATTACTTCAATGTACAAAATACATATGTAGACAATGTGTGGTGTAAATATTACAATATGATTTTAAATTGGTTTATCTAGTGTAAGGGTTAACAGAGTAAATTGTGGGGTCCTATAATGCTAATAGACAGTGAACATTGATGTTTTTACAAGCTCCATAAACTTAAGAAACACTTAAACAATGCAGTATAAGACAATTATGTGATTTATTAATTCTCTTCGACCTTTATTTGGTTATTTATTGGGATTTTAATGTTTGGTTACATTCATGAGAGAACTGGTCCTCTTTACACAAGACTAGTCAGTTCACAAGTTTATACCAAACACCGGCGTGGACAATTTTCTCTCTCCAATTAACCCGGCTGCACGTTTTCAGACAGTATGAGGAAACTGGCGCACCCGGAGTAAACCCATGTGGACACAGAGAGAACATGCAAACTCCACACAGAAAGGACCCGGACCATTCTGCCTGTAGATCGACCTGGTGACCGACCTGGTGACAGTGCTAGACACCAACCCACCGTGCCGCCCCAACCTTCATTTAGCTGACAAAATAACAATCATGCCGCTGATAAATTATAAATAATAATAATAATTAAAAAACAGATACAAATTTTAAAATGAAGCTTAATTCACATTCTAACTTGAAGATTCTTTAAATTCATTTAGCCTTTGTTTCAACTTCAAGTGTGTTGCAAGCATCAAATTCAACATTTGCTTATATTAAAAAGAAAAAAAAACATGTTAAATAAACATTTAAAGGAAATAATACATTAAATTAAATTACATTTTACAATATGTCCAAACTGTTCTGGAATTAAAGTTATTTTTTATTGTGTTTAATCTTCCTGGCACACCAGACATTTTCATTAAATACTTAAATTAAATATTAGCTCACATTTGGAGTTTTTATTTGCCGTCGTTCGGCTGTCAAGTTTTCTATGTTTAAAAAAAAAGATTAATTTTTGGCATTACAATATTTTATCATGTAAATACAGCTACTTCTGAGTCAAGTTGAGCTGAAAGTGGGTAGCGCTAGATTTCAAAATCAGAATGAAATGGTTTATATTATGGTTATAATAAATCGTATGATGTATGAATGTTTACTTTTAGTCTGCGAGCATATTTACTAGTCGGCTATCTGCTAACTAGATTTTTAGATTTAGATTTAGAATACTCTGAACTTCGTTCTCCGCATTTTAACCAAATCCGTGCAGTGAAACACACATACACACACTAGTGAACACTAGTGGGCAGTGAGCACACGTGCCCGGAGCGGTGGGCAGCCCTAACCATGGCGCCCGGGGAGCAGTTAGAGGTTGGGTGCCTTGCTCAAGGGCACTTCAGTCGTGACCTGTCGGCTCTAACCACCAGACCATGGCTGCCTCTTAACTACCAGCGAATGAACCAAAAACATGGTTGAGGTTGTTTTGCGTCAGACTAGAAATCTTCGCTTTGCCTTAGAGATTTGCAGTGGTCATGTACACTGTTAAAAGAAGATACTTGTGGAACTTTTGAAAGTTCCTCAGTTTGAAACTGTGGAGGAAAGTCTTTAGGTGCTTTGAGGAACCAGATTTTAAACTTACAGTTCTTCCAGGCACCTCTTTGAATCCCTCGGTTCTCTGAGGTTCTTAAAGAAACTAATCATTTTTACAGTGTACAAAATTTCACCATATGTTGTCTGTATACACTGTGAGCATGGGTTGACATCGTTTTGTCGTTGCCTCTCCTGAAAAGTTTCATTGAACATTGACTACTTAAAAAGAATATTTTATTTTAACAAAAAAATGTATAGAATTCAGTCTAAAAACTATTTAAAGCCATCAACTGCTGTAAGAAATCGAATAAATCAACACTGAGCACTTAAGCAGGCAGACATAATATGACCAACAGGAAAAAGGAAGAAAGTTTAGAATTGCACAAACCTTCCAGATAATGCTTTTCTAATGGAGACAGAGAGAGCAAAGAAGGAAAAGAAAAAAAGAACCAATCTTTAGTTTGATAACTGTACGTCGGATTCAAACCATCGAATAATATCGGCGTATGTTTTATGTTAGGCAAAACTACATAACCACGTTACAAAAATAAAACTCATACACAGTGCAGAAATCTTTATCACCAAGCACGAACACATCACGTTGAATTCTAGCGATGGAAAATGGAAGTGAGGAAATGGAATACGTGACAAAGATCCTGGGAGTATCTAACAAGTCCGAGAATGGTTAACACGATGCAACTCAGATGGACAGAATGAAAGCGTGCACGTGGACGACTGAAAAAGATGAACTTATATTTATTTGGTAAACTATTGATAAATGAATGTGTGTGGGAATTGTGCAGAGTTCATACCTGCACTCCAGGCAGTGGGTACATCTGTGGGAAGCACATGGGCTGGCCGTAAACGGCAGGCGGCTGCTGCACCATGATCGAAGGACTTGGCTGACCCTGTGGTCGAGGCAATGTTGGTGTAGTAGCTGGTTTGGGCTGTAAAAAGGTCACGAGAGTTTAGAGCATAGTACTTTATTTCATTTCTATGCTCATTTTTGACCAGTTAAGATAACAAGGTGTGTGTTTTTGTTGTTTTGGACAAATGCGTCTAAAAAAACGAGGCTAATCAACGGTAAAGGGAAATTTTATAAAGCACTCAAGGGCCCAAAAATGGCTACATGGCAGAGCCAGGGTTCAACCGTACAACTTTTTAGTTTATAACACGTGGAGTTCTCACGGTTCCAATTCCAATCCACAGTCATGGATAAAATAAGAGACCACTTCAAAAGTATCACTTTATTTTAGTTTACCAATTCTAAGTATGTGTTTGACAAAAATAAGCAGTGTTGTGTTTTTTTCTATAAACTAGTATAGGAATTTGACAAAGTTGTTTCATTTTATTCAAGCACCCACTTAGAAATTGTAAAGTAAAATAAAGTGATCATTTTGAAGAACCAACAGGCAACTTTTTAGAAAAACGTGTACGCCATTAAAGGACATTGGTTCAATGATGCCATGTCATCTGCTGGTGTTGGTCCATTGTGTTGGTCAACTACCAGGACGTTTTAGAGCACTTCATGCTTCCTGCTGTTGACCAACTTTATGGAGATGCAGATTTCATTTTCCAACAGGACTTGGCCCCTGCACACAGGGTCAAAGCTACCAGTACCTGGTTTAGGAACCATGGTACCCCTGTTCTTAATTGGGCAGCACACTTGCCTGACCTTAACCCCATGGAAAATCTATGTGGTATTGGGAAGAGGAAGATGCGATACGCCAGACCCAACAGTTCAAAGAGCTGAAGGTCTATATCAGAGCAACCTGGGCTCTCATATGTCTCTAATTCTTTCCACGACTGTTTAAGAACCCAAATGTATGCCATTAAAAGACATTGGTTCAAATGATGGCTTACAGACAAGCCAATTTGTATATACAGCTGGTGACCATTTTGTGCACCAAATGTACTTGAATTAAAATAATAAAATAAAACTGATGACATGAACATTTCCATTACACATATTAAAGAGTTGAGCACTTGGTGATTTAGATACTCACTGGGGTGCAGAAAGCTCTGGGGTTGAACTCCTTGGCGTTAGGGTTGAGAGTCGATTTTCTAACGCTCCTGTGTGAGGAAAAAACATCATACGGTCAAACAGTACATATGAAGCGCTCGGTCATGTGTGCACTGCTACCAAGAAAGACAAACAAGCTTCCAATCAATTCTCTCGACGTTGCCCAGTTTCCAACAAGCATGACAGAAAAAGGCCTTACTGGACTAAAATGAACATCACATCTTTAATTTTGTCTGTACCGCGGCATACCAGTTTGTCCATCAAGAACTCCTTGGAAAGTCTAGGGACCTAAGTATGGCTTAACATTGACCATGCTGCACAGTGACCGAATGAACTCTCGTTCTTGAACCGGTTCGATTCGGGTGCCTTCGAACTTCGGTGCTTTGTTGAGCATCTGTTTTTGAGAACCAGGCAGAGTCATCAATCGGTGGTCGTTAGTTGAGTAGACCGACAGTAGAGTAATGATGTGATGGTGGAGCGTGTGTATTATGTTTGAGCATTTGTGCTGTTGTTACAGATGTTCGTTTCTGTGCAGTAAGCACTTGCGATAAGGAGATGTGAACGTGTTTATCTCAGTAATAAAAAAAGCTTTAATCGGTGCTCGATAAAACACTAAAGTTAAAGAACACGAACATTTAAGTGAAATAACAATAAAACTCGATCTAATACACGTGTTCATCTGGATTTACTTAACATCTGCCAATTATGGACAGAGATACCATGGTCCGTAAACCAGGTACTGGTAGCTTTGGCAATTCCCGTCGCTTCTCTATTATTGTGCTTGGACACAGAGCTCTGTGGACAGCCAGCCTCTTTAGCAATGACCTTTAGTGTCTCGCCCTCCTTGTGCAAGGTGTCAATGGTCATCTTTTGGACAACTGTCAAATCAGCAGTCTTCCCCATGATCGTGTAGCCTACAGAACTAGACTGAGAGACCATTTAAAGGCCTTTGCAGGTGTTTTGAGTTAATAAGCTGATTAGTGTGTGGCACCAGGTGCCTTCAATATTGAACCGTTTCTCAATATTCTAATGTTCTGAGATACTGAATTTGGGATTGTTGGTTATAATCATCAAAATTAAAAGTAAACATTTGGAATATATCAGTATGTGTGCAATGAACGAATATAATATATATGTTTTACTTTTTGAATGGAATTACTGAAATAAATCAACTTTTACATATTATTCTAATTTTATTACAAGCACCTGCATTTCCATAGTTTCTGCTAGCCTTAATTGAGTTCTCGAAGCAAACTATATTTAACACCTCTCAGGTGTAAGACTGACAACCTTCCTAATATCGTATTGGTCCACTTTTTGCTACAGAAACTGCCCTGCAACAGTGATATGCTGCATATTCTGACTCCTCTTTTACCAGATCCGGTATTAACTTCAGCAATTTGAGCTGCAGCCAGCCTGCCAGTTTAATACACTTCCTTCTTTGGGCCACTTCTAATAGACGATGACCACAGGAGCAGCAGTTTGGAGGTGCCTAGTTATCACAGTTTTAAGCCTTGTCAAACACACTCAAATCCTTCAAAGAAGTAAACTTTGAGGATGAAATGTTTGCTTTCGGGCTAATATATCCCACTCACTAACATGTACCGTGATGAGATCATCGCTGTAACTCACATGACCTGTCGGCGATCGATAATAAGACGACCTGGAAACCAGGTAAATCATGAACGTGTCGTTATTCTGGTGGGATAATTAGGACTTACTCTGGTACATGGTCTTTCTTTTCGTCTTTGTCATCTTTGTCCATTTTCATAGCACTGGTGGCAGTCGGGGAGGAGGTCTGGACGCCCTGAGATGTCATGTCGGGGACTCTTTTTTGCTCAGAGCTCAAAGCTAACGAACAGGGAGACGGAGTGTCGGGTTTACTTCCAACCGGGCTGGGATCTATAGCGCCAGTCAACTCTTCACTGCCGGAGAGCTCCGAGCACACTTTGGGTCCTCTCGATTCAGGGAAGTTATTTTCCTCTTTCAGTTTGTCCTTAGAGTCCCGGAAAGACATCGTTTCATATACTGGATCCTGATTTGAAGTGGACTGCAACTGCAAAATAATACAATGTAGAATCTGAGTCACATAACTCGTAAGGTGCCAAACGCACACAAAACATGAGAACGATACTTACCCGGAAATCTACGCTAAATTTTTTTAAGTTGTCTATCTGCTTTCTGTGGTCTGGTGGCATGTTGGAAGCTCCTAAGAAAAGATTTAAAGCTATTAGACAATGTTTATTTTTATAAAATTAGAAAAGAATTATCAGCAAATTGTGGTTCTGTATTAAGAACTTGTGGATGGGATTTGCACACAGTGTTTAATTAAAAAATTAAAGACCACTTCAAAATTATTTCCAAGTTATTGTAAAACTAGCAGTGTTTTAATCTATTTAAATTCCTATTCTAGTTTATAGAAAAACAATAACGCACATTTTTGAAACAAACTGATCATTTTGAAGTGGTCTCTTTTTTTTTTCCCACGACTGTATGTATAGAAGCGTTGGAACATCAAATCATTATTTGCTGAATTATCCAAAAGAAATGAAGCCATTATCCATTCTATGAGAACACACACACACACACACCTTTGCTAACAGTTCTACTGCTCGTGGAAGATTCCGTAGGCTTCACGTTCTCCTTGTTGGCTAAAGGGGAATTTTGTCGCAGTTCTGCTATCCTTGGATCTTTTGCTACATTTCCACAAAAACAAATGAAAGCTATTTTAGGTCACGATAGATCAAGAGTGTGTTCGAAAACCTCGTGATCTCTCTAGCTAGACGCATTTAACGGCATCCTGCGTGCTCTGCCCAGAAGTCGGCTGTTCCAGATCCTGGGTGGCGTATAATCCTGCCTACTAAATCACCTTCAGAAAGACACAAGCACGCTTTAAAAAAAAATAAACACGATGGCCGATGTGGGGCGAAAGACGGAGTTGTTTTCACGTGTTAATGAATGTGTACTTTTTTTTAATGTTTAATGTGTCTAGATGGCACGTTCGAATAACCCAACGACTTAAAGGCTAAGCACCACCTAATATACCTCAGAATTCACATTATTGCAGCTCCGGGAAATGTATAAACATGGAACATAAAAAGAACACGCCTAATTTGCTTAAAAATGACATTTTAAATTAAATCGATGGATAATCCCAAGCTCACTGTGGAGAGTCTTGAACGCTCCCGTGTGACGTCACCGGTGGACGACAGTGATCAGCGTTGGCGTTAAACACAGTTCTGACTCAGAATGAGAGTTCACCAGCGCTGGTTCTTCAGATTCTGACAATATTTCTGAATTAAATAAGAGGATGAATCTAAAGTGAAGGTCGGAGGGACCGGAGATCAAATGATGATCAGATGTGAGCCAGAGAGAGAAGAACCTGCACCTGGAAGCAACGGGCAACCAGACCAGCTCATCAGAACTGAGAATTCCTACAGAAGAGCTTCTGTTTTTCATCACACTGTAAACTGTGGAGCTGAAATGAATGATCAAAATAAGATTTGATCTTTCATTACCTACAGTGGAACTTCCGAGTCGTCGTCCACCATCTACCTCACACACATGATGCCTGTGCCAGTTTCCGAACAATCTCTTAAGCCGTATTTAATCCATTTATAAAAAACAAAATGTTTCTGATCTACGATAAGTTAGGAACTCTAATTCCACTGCATTTATGTGTTTGACACTTTCACATTAGCTGGTACTTGGCCTTTAACAGAACGCTCGAGAGCAGCTCACTATGTTTTCGAACACACCCCGTTATCCGTCACTGAAACAAAGCACACGAGGACCGCCGTGAGCGATTCAAACCTTCTGCTGAAGGTGTCACAGCCAGGTTAGATGCAGAAGTCGTCGGTGATGTTGCAGTGACCACAGCGTCGACCGAGACTGCGCCAGGCTGTGGGGAAGACAAGGAAACCGGTCCAGACGAAAGTCCTCCGACACTGTTTTGCCGGGGAGAGTGTGGTCTGTGGCCTACGAATGGAAAAAGGGCCGGTCACCGATAAGGTAATTCGGAGAACGCGTCAAATCCTGTATGGCAGTAACTGATGAGCAGCCGAGCTACGGACCGAATCAGCATTAAAATTGAGTGGCCACTCCTGACTGCCTTCTTACTGCTTTGCACTTATTGTTTTTAAACAGCACCAAACCACAATCATTAAAGATTTGTCGTTTAGACTTTTACGTTATGTACCTCCACTGACCACCGAGGACCAGGTGCCCCCAGACGAACTGCTACGGGAAGAAGAGGGCGTTAGAGCCTCCCCTGATGAACCCTGGGATAGAAATTCAACCCCGGGAGGTCCAGTCCCACGGCTAGATGACACTCTGTGCGCCCTGGGCGTTCGCTGGGACTTGGGAGACATCCTTGGAGGACCTGTGAGCAAAAATATACCTCTAAAGACACTGATGGTGATCGTTGGCTGAACATCTAATCCGGGGCTCGACCTACTTTGAATTTTATTTACGACACCAAGAGTCGATGACGGTTTACAATATGTTATATTATTCTCCGTGTAATCTCAAGGTTAAAAAGAAGTTTAAAGGAGCAAATACTTTTTCACAGCACTGTGATTTTTTTTATTTGATATAAATTAATTTTGTTTTTATGAATAAATTAGTTTTATGGTTTACCATACGAACTTTTTAAGTTATAAACTTTTTATTATGAACCAAGTATAAGAACCTAGTGCATAGTCAGTATGAGGTTATTTTTAAACTAAAATAAATTCGTATCGATGTTTTATTTCAATATGTTAAAAAGTGTATTATTGGAAAGAGAATTAAATGATCTTTAAAATGATCGGCTACCCCCCTTCCCATTTAAGATTTTAAGAGTAACGCCCACCCCTCCCTGGGGGTTGAACCATGAAGGCTGCAAATATTCTTTAAAAGTGTTCTCCTTCAAAATAAAATTGAC
>JAYDZG010000022.1:9322417-9333410 GCA_034509265.1 Microcambeva bendego
AGAATGATATGGTCAAAGTACTCACCTGCCTAATTGTGCACAAAATGTATATCTTGTCTCCCGCATAGTGATGCTCGCGTCCCCCTGATATACGCTGGTGCAATTTTGAAAACCACTGGTTTAGACAATTTTAAAGTTGCTTAAAATGCATCAACTTAAAGTACAACCAGAAACAATCGTTTAGCAAATAACTGCTTTAATAGAAATATTTTAGAATGGTCAGAAAAAAAAATACTGTCTGAGGTACAAGTCTACAAGTCTTCCATCATGAAATGGTAAGTGCTTACGTGCCACATCAGAAAAGTTTAAGAGTAGGAGAAGATATAATTAATTAAATAAATTAAAATATATATATAAAAAAATGACAAAAGTGGAAGCACTACTAACAAGAGTTTTAAACTGAAATCCAAAGATGATGTTATATTCACTAACCTCTTTCTGACCCAGTCAAAAATATATATATATATATTTAGATATATTGCCATGCTTCGAAGACAGCTAGTAGAAATAATTGTTGTGATTTGCTTTGTTTGAAAAGGGACAGGCATAAAGCAATCAAACCGCTTCAGAAAGTGTCCCAGATGCTACATTGGAAAATTAGGCATTTCTTGAAGCAACACTAAATACAGAAGGACAAGTAACTTTTTGGAGTGTAAAGCTAAAGACGGTCCATTTAAAAAATTATGTTTACAATGTTTTGGTTTTGTAAATATATTGTATGTTTTATGTCTGAGCTCTGGTAAATTATTGTAATTGGCTTTTACAGATGATTCACCAGAGTGCTATTAATTAACTCGATTGTACAGCCATCTATTAAAGTACAAATACACAAGGGATAAATGTATCTGTGGCAAATACGTCTGTGTAAATGCCTGGGTGGCTGATAGCACCACTAAGATTCACACCAGGCTCTTAAGCAATGCTGGGGTTACTGCTTGGTGGACTTCTTGGCCTTTTTGCTCCATCCATCAATTCAACTAATCAACCATAATGACATTATTTTAAATTAAAATTAAAAGCTTTTATTCTCAAGTATTCAGATCCTTTCTGGACGCGTTCAGCTTTAACTGTTGTCAGGATCAATTGGATGTGACAATCACTCTGAATTAGTCCCAGATTGCTTGGATATCATATGATGGCTAACTAAAAACGTAAATGACTCAAACAACATTAAATATATACTTTTTTCATTTTCAAATTAGTACTTGGAACTGTTAATTGTAAGTTTTGTATATAAGGCAGATGTTTTAAATGCAAAAGTCTAACATGCAAATCACCAGGCGGCACAAGTGCTAGATGAGTCATAATTTAAACACTGGAATGCCCTGTGTATATTGATACTTTGGACATGGGACCCTTTTTTCACAACGTGTTGTAATATATTAAAACTGAATGATAATGCTGTAATGAGAAGTTAAAATAGTTGTGCTGTTGTTCAGGTTATATGTTATGTTATTATTGTTAGTTTAGTACATCCGATATTAAGTGATTTTTAACCATGATGCTTGCTGGCCATAATTGGCTTTGGCGCATGAGAAACAAAATGTACGAAGCATTTCTTTGTAAAAGGAATGCTATGGTTTTGTATGTAATACTACTCAAAGACAGGCAGATATGAGCTCCAACCTGCTAGATTCAGCTAGACAGAAATGATGACATGAAAATGTAAAAAATAAATAAATAATAGTAATAAAAAACCCTATGGCTTTACTTTACAAGATAATTAATGATTTCATATTCCCAACAGCTAAACCATTTCCAAGGAGAACTAAAATGATAGTCATTGATGATATTTCAGAGTGATTATGACTTGTGTATTTATAATGATATGTATCTGATTAGTGCTAAAGTAAAGTCTCAACTCTGATCAAATGCTATTCTTATTTTTTTCCATATAAACACAAATAACCCTTTAATTAACCTAACTTCAGTCCTTTTAAGAAATTGTTCAATCCTGAATCATTTACATTTTAGTAAAACGGATCTGTCTGTTTTTCCTTATAAAAACATATGGGCGTTAAAAAAGAAAACAAATTAAAAACAACTAAAATACTAAATACAAAATATTCCTATTTTGCTCCCTTTATACTGATTTCTTTTCTTCTTCCAGGGAGAAAAAAAATGTGTTTTTTTTCATTTGCAACTGTAAAAAGTTAGCAATCATACCAACTTTGCTTCATTCACAGCTGTATGACAGACTTGGACTCGCAAGGGTGCCCATGTAGGGGAAAGGTTTGCAGTCGACTGTACATAAAATTACAGTTATTTGTTTAAGAATAATCATAATAAACGGTAAAAAAGTTAAATAAAATGCTGCACTTTCTAGTGGGAGTCTTCTAATGTTTTTTCTTCAATCGCCTGTTTCACAATCTCGGCCAGTTTCAAGCGATCAACTTTATCTGAAAAAGCCATACCTGGAAAAGAAAGAAAAAACAGAGCTGAACATGGATGGAAATATTCTTGTTAATATACAAACACTACAATTTGTCTACTATAACTTTTTTATACTTTTTTTTACATTCCAAGAGCACCAGTGGAAATCCACAATATTTAATTTTTTATAGATAAACCACGAAACCTCAAGAGAAAAATGCATAACGCCCTCGGATTGGCTACTTTCAAACATCCCGCCTCTAACACTGCCAGCAAATTCTAGCGAGAGCGCTTACTGTAATGGGAAACTACATTTCCCATGATACACTGTGTGATCATGTGGACAGTGTATTAAGGAACACACCCGGACCTTATTCATTTATTATATATAAGCGTGTTTGCAACATGAGAACTTGGTGACGTAATGGTCAGTTTCTCTGTGTTGAATATGTGTGCTCATTGGTTGCTCTTTGTACATCATCTGTAAACAGCGTTTCATTTGTAAATAGATTTGTAAACAGCAGCCCTAAATTGGGTTCTTTCGACACCTGTGTACACATTCATACAAACTTCACTAGTGTATATGAGTTTTCTTTGTGGATAAAAACACTTAAGAGATCTGTTACATTATTACAGCACTAACCACAGACCGGCTCGTATCACTGTACTGATGTTACACCCATATGTACGTACTGTCGTTCATGCAAGTGTGCTTTCTTCGATGTAAGTGAAGTACATTTATATGAATTTAGAGTAATATGTATGGGGGGAGGCTTTTTTTTTTTTTTAATAAAGGCAATTCGAAACAATTAAACCTCTCACCGTTCCAGCTCAGCCCTTGTAATCCATCACGGAGAAGCTTGCAGTCTCTGTTAAAACGCCATGCTTCATGCATCACCATGTTCAGCTTTTCATCCTCGTTTTCTCCTGTATGTACCAATGAACATACGTATACATGAAAACAAGACATATGTTCATATTGCCGACAATGTAAATAGACCTTTTCACAAAAGAAGTAATGTCCGTCTTATAGCAAAAAGTGGTGAGCCATGACCTATATTTACTTGCATAAACTAAGTGTATTTATAATTTATAAAGCTTTCGCTGTCCAAACTTCAAGTGTGGCGCAGGCATTAAATTCAATACTAGTTTACTGTAAACAAATACAAACAAGTTGCTCAGGCAAAACATTAAAACTTCATTAATTTCTAACAGTATTTCTTTGCCCTACTGTACTTTGTAAAGCATCCAAACCACTTTTATACAAAGTTGAAACATAACGGGTGACTATCAAATCGCACATCAAAATTTCTACAAAAGTTGGGACATTTTGATTACGCAATAAAGACAACAAAGAAACTATGGGAGGTTTTGGTTGACCAACTTGTTTGTATTTGGTGATGGTTTAATTTGATGCTCCCAACACTGAAGTTGTGACAGGTGTTCGTAATGCAAAGTTTAGACAGAAAAATTCTACCAAAAGGATGTAAACAGGTAAGGAGTAACTGAACTGAGTTTTTAATGGAGTTTTCATGGCATACAGCTTGGAACTGACCTTTTAACTTTCTGTGCTGGGCATTACTATATTTGTACTTTGAACAATGAACATATTTAAGTACATGTATGTAACTGACTGATAACGTGTGCCATTTACCAGCTTGTGGTAAAATGCACTGTGCAATGACATCTCTAAGTTTTTCCAGTGCCACATTAGAGTCTTCTTCTCCATTTTCAGGGTCATTAATGAAGAAGCCATCATTCGGTCTTGTACTACATTGACGAGAAACAAAGAAAATTATAGCAGCAGTCATACCATATAAGTTCATCTGTGCAGTACTTTGCTCCCTTATTGTCAGTAAATCAGTTAATTTACAGTTAAGTGAAGATAAGTGTTTCTTTGAAGGGGGCATATTATGCAAAACTCCTGCTTTTGCCTGCTTTTGTATTTCCCCCTGGGTCTTTACTGATTATCTAAACCCCTCAACCCACCACCCCAAAAAAAAATTTGATGTCAGGAATCATCTGCTGAAACGAGGCATTTTGATTTCACCCCTGTTAACACATCACAATGGTGGAATTTATATAGAAGCATCCACTACATTAGTTGAAGATGATTTTCCTCATCATTTGGAGTCTGTTCATACAGCTTTACTTGATGGTCCTACATCTTACCTACATGATCCAACAGCTTACCTACATGCTCCTACATCTTACCTACATGATCCTACATCTTACCTACATGATCCTACATCTTACCTACAGGATCCTACATCTTACCTACAGGATCCTACCTTTTACCTACATGATCCTACATCTTACCTACAGGATCCTACCTTTTACCTACATGATCCAACATCTTACCTACATGATCCAACATCTTACCTACATGGTACAACATCTTACCTACATGATCCTAAATTTTACCTACATGATCCTACATCTTACCTACATTATCCTACATCTCACCTACATGATCCTACATCTTACCTACATGATCCAACATCTTACCTACATGATCCAACATCTTACCTACACGATCCTGACAGGAACTTTTGGATGTCGGTCTGCGTTCCAGTTTTATCACAGATGTTCGAATCCTCCCAGAGATCTCCAAAGGCTACACACACTGTAACCGGCCAGGCGGAAGTGCTCACATGCAGCGTCCAGACCGTAAAAAAAGGCGTGCAATGCGTGGACGGCTGAAGGCTAAGCTAAAGCTAACACTGCATCGGCTTTTGATACACAGCATTTTCATTCTCGCTAATGGGCGGTCTTTGGTGAACAAAATGGACGAAATACGACTGAGCATCACACACAGTGAGAGACTGTAATGTCATGATTTTTACTGAAACGTGGCTAAATGAAAACTGAAGAATAAAACTGGTAAAATATTTTGATGTGAGAGTGAGTTTGTATGAATAACTTCATGAACATGTTTTGTATAGCGCACAGACATATTCTAAATTGGGAGTAAAATATGTCCCCTTTAAGCTAAATATTAATGGACAACAAATAGGTCCAAAAGTCAGTGTTTTGAAATCCAGAGCTGAACCTTGATATTCAATTAACGACTAAACTTCGAATAAAAGACACCAACCCAAGCAACTTCCGCTTCCTCAATATAGGGTTGTTTACAGAGCTGAGAGGCTTCAGGCTGACATTAAGGTCCTGTATTCTCATGTTGGCCAGTTGCTCTGCATGGGCCTGCTGAATTCCCGCGACGACAGCCTGCTCACACACACACACACACACACACACACACACTTACTACATGATTTCTATTTCCATGACATTTGTGTGATCTGTGGATCTTACTTTATCCATCATCATCTGAGCAGAAGGAAGCACATTGTCCAAAGCCTCTGTGCAGTTCAGCCAAGGATGGGCCAGAACCCCTTCAATAGTAAGCCTTTCCTCTGGCTTTACTTTTAACAGCCTGTAGAAAGGAAAACATACATATATATGACACACTACTGGGGCTGCAAGCGGCCAAACAATATGCAACGAAGCTACAAAGAAGCTAGGTAGAAACAAAATATCCACTGTTAAGTAAAATGGGGGATTGATGATGTAATGTGGATGTTTTCCCTGGGACCATGACGAACCCAATGATCAGTCATTACCTATACTAACTAGCTTAATTATTTAACTAGGTTTAACATTAAATCATGCTAAAAAACCTTTCTGAGGAGTCATATTACTCTTTTTAAACAAGTTAGAATAGGTCGGTGTGCTATACAAAATGTTCATGAAGTTCTTTGCACAAAATACCTCCGTTCAGAATGAACCGTTTTAGGTGACGTCACATTTATGTAAATAAGCTTTTGCTGGCCATGTCCCACCCACCCCATGTTTACTCTGAGAATTTCACTCCTGTTTCCCAACAGTGACAAAGTTCATGCACCAAGCTTTGTTAATATAAACGCACAGTCCGCCGTTCTATCTGCCCGGAATATGTTGTGTCCGGTTAGCATTGTCGGGTATGACGTCATTTAGCCATGTTTTCATAAAAATCATGACATTACAGTCCGTAAGTCTCTCACTGCGTGTGATGCGCAGCGGTATGTCCATTTTGTTCACCAAAGGCCGCACATTAGCGAGAAAAGTAAAGTACTGTTCAAAATTGCAACCAAGCACCACCAAAATGGCGGATCTTTAATTTATCTAGTGGGTGTGACTCTGGTGAGGGGTGGTGCCAGGGTGCTTATGTGCACACATTATGCAAATTCACCAGTTGTGACGTGTTAACTGGGGAGAAATGAAGACGGATCATTTCCTGACATCAAAATCTTTTAATTTACTGACTTTTCACGCTTGGACAGATTAAACAATCAGTAGTGACCCAAGCGAAAATACGAAAGCAGGCAAAGAGTGAGTTTTATAACTTTAAAACTGTTGTTACTTTAGGACGTGGATATGGGCACTTGGTGTGCAGTTTCGTGAACCTGAGTACAATCCCTCGACCCCTCCAGTAATGATGTTCAGTCATAACTGTAAGTCACAAAGGACACATACTTGCGAACGATATCCTTTGCCATCTCCGATATTTGACTCCACTCGTCTTCAGGGAAGTCAAAGCTGCCCGTCATGATCTTCTTGCGCATGTCTTTGGGAATAGTGCGGCTGTGGTGCTTGGAATAGAACGGAGGATAACCGCACAACATCACATAGATTATCACACCCAAGGACCACAAGTCACAGCTCTGCAAGCAAACAGAAAATATTTAACACGAATGGCTAGTTCTGGAGGACAAATATTTTGATTTTTCCATTTGCAAGGAAATGTATTAATAAAACTGTGGGTCCACAATAATAACTACTGTTCCATAAATCCACTGTTATGTGTGAGCATTTATAATTAACACAGTCAGAAAATCTGTACATTTATTTTTTCAGCATTTAGCAGGTGCCTTTCTCCAAAGCCACTTACAGCAATGAGGATCAAGGGCCTTGCTCAAGAGCCCAACCGCAGCAACCTAGCAGTGGTGAGGTTTAAACTGGCGACCTTCAGATTACTAGTCCAGTACCTTAACCACTAGGCTACGGCTGGCCTGTATTTATCAAGTGACAATCATACAAAATGGGAAACTTCTCTTCTAAATAAACAACTTAAACATGACCTAATGAAGTTAATGAATTGCCAAACTCATATTAAAAACAACACCTTGTTATACGTGTAAGGGGTCGGCGAGGTAGGTATAATTCCAGACTTTTCTTTTTGGTGGCGCCTTTGTGCCTCCAATACCTGAAATATATAAAAATCGCCAATTTAAAGACCAAATAAAGAAATAACACGGATAAAGAAATGCATTTAAAGGTTGTTTTTTCACCTGAGGTGCTACATAGTATGGAGTGAATTGTGGCGTCATCAGATCACCTTGGTCAATTTTGGCAAAACCAAAATCGCACAGTTTTACGGGAGCATCCTGTGAGGTGGAGTTTAGTATATGAAACTAACTTCAGTACACTTACTGAAATGATACACATCAACACATTCTAAGCAATGTTACAGATTAATAAAATGCTTACTATTGAATTGTCTTTAAACAGCAGGTTCTCTGGCTTCAAGTCTCTATGTGCAATATTCAATAAGTGACAATGCTCCAAAGCCTGGGCAATCTAGAGAGGATAATACAGATGAGAAAACAAACAATACATTCATGTTTCAGTGACAGATTAAACCCCAGACGTGTAATGGTACAAAACCATTGATGCTTTAATTGCTTAAATGCTTAACGCTTAACAAAGACATTTTATTTTAAATTCTATGAAATCTTGAGACTGAAAAGTATATTCGGTTTGGACGTAACGATTCAGTAAGGAATCGCTTTGGGAATCGATTCACCGGTGATTTTTTAACACAAAAATAAATCTATTATATATTTTACATAGCTTCTAAACTTCATTCTGAAATAAAAGCTCAACCTAACCCTTAAACAGAACACAGACTAAAATGTGAGGCACTGAATACCTGTTTAGTGACTTCACTGGCCATCTTTTCTGTAAAGTGTCTGTGCTGGCTGATTCTGTGAAACAACTCCCCTCCCTCCATCATCTCCATAACGATTAATAACCTTGCTCTGGAACAAAAAACAAGAAAGAGGAGAAAAAAAAGATAAGAAGAAGAAAGTAGAAAACACGGTCAGTCTGGTGTGTGTGTGTGTGTCCCACCTCGGACTTGATTCATGAGGAAACTGCACGTTGTTGGCGTAAACCTCCAAGATCTTCACAATGTTCAAGTGTGAGGCGCACATCATGTGAAGTCTTACCTTAAATAAAAAAAAAATCCAGATTAGAAATGTGAGCATTGCAATGCTACACCTTTCATTTGTCAAGTTTGTTAATTTGATTCTTAATATCACTTTGTTGTTTTTTTTTTATGAAAACAAGTGCGAGAAGTGATGAGCGGCTGAACGGCGTGTTAGCAAGTACTGAACGATCAAAGTGTGTGATGTGCGGCATAATAGCCAGGAGAAAAATTAATGAATCCGAGTGAACTGCATGGATTTTGACCGGTGTGTATTTATCTATTTTCTTTTTGCAGTGAAACATTTCTATTGTGTTTTGTAGAGAATGAAAAGGTGAGAAATACGGTTAAACCGTTTGTGCTGATGTAATCTGATAGAAACTATTTACACCCGCGTTTCACCTCGCACCGTGTCAAGCGTTCTCATTGGTTGTTCGACTCCTCTTGAAAATTTCAGTAGTTTTAAAATCTTGTTGTTGAGTAGTTTACGCTGCATGCGTGCTAGCCGGGCGAATGCAGAGTTGCTTCTAAGCCGGGGGTTAAAGTCGTGTAGTGTGAGCTAGGGATAACTTATGACCTATATTCTTAACAGGGCTGTAATGAGTCAGTTAAACCTCTGGGTTGTTTTTAAATAAAAAAAAAAACAGGATTGCCGATGACTGTAAATGCGTTTTCGGTACACGGATTGATTCAAATAGCATGACGCTAACTGCGTTAGCTTAGTAACCGAAATCCGATGTAATCACGGTCCAACTATCATGTTCGATTAACCTGCCTTATAAGGCAACATCTTATTAAAATCTAACGACCTTAGATAGTTCCTTATGTAAGCGGTAAGAAAGCAAGGGAGCTCACTGGGTTGTCGAACAAAACCAAATGTTTAGACAGCGCCTACATGACTGACAATTTCAAAACGTATTTATTAAAAATTATACACTAAAATGAAATATTTGGGCTCACTGGTTGGGAATCACTGGTCTAAACCAAAGGGGGGTGGGGGTTACATTGCATTTTAGATTAAACGTGTGCTTCAGTACCTCATTGCGTGCCTTAGGTCTGTCAATCAGGATCTTCAAAGCTAAACGTTCCTGAGCAGATTTTTTTACACACACCCTGTAGAAATAAAGAAATCAGTTATGCCAATTCGGCAGGTGTCCGATAGAAAAGTAAAAAGTACGTACTAGAGTACTTGTATTGCTAAACAACAAGTAAAGCAAATTACAACTGTGTCAAAAACATTATTTAAACAAAATGAAACTCAATGAAACTTGAGTAATGTAACTAGAGACAGTTGAGGTCATAAACTGAAGCATAGAAATCGACAGGAATACAGCTCTAAGTGCTAAACCTAAGCCTACAGCTTCAAACAGCTTCTTTAAAGCGTAACAATACTCTAGATTTCAAGAACAAGTGAGGTTCAAAGTATCACTGTGCTGGATTGGCCAGCAAACTTGCCTGACCTAAACCCCATTGAGAATCTGTGGGGTGTCGTCAAGAGGAATATGAGACCCCGGACCCAACGGGCAGACGAGCTGAAGGCCGTGATCAAAGCGACACTTCCATGCCACACCCGTATTGATGCAGTAATTTATCCAAAAAGAGCCCTGACCAAGTACTGAGTGCACATACTTATACAGACACTACAAAATATGTTAGTTGGTGTTATATAATATTATAATATTCTGAAGTACTGACTTTTGGGTTTTCATTAGCTGGAAAGAAATAAATGCTTGAAATAAAAACAGATCACTCTGTTAGTAAAGATTCTATATAATTAACAAGTTTTGCTTTTTAAACTGAAGTACTTTTCAATGATATTCTAATTTATTGAGATGCACCTGTACCATTAAAAATCTGATTAAAGTGACCCGTTGATTCTGAGGCAACAATGAGTGACGACAAAAATAAGACAGACACCGTTTTGCAGTCACTGCTAAAAGATATTTTCAATTTTGGCTCGGAAAGTGTGTAAGGCTGAAATAACTGGCAAAATAAAACTGTGGTGGGGATATACAGACATCCTGCAGATCTGTCATCATTTCTATTTGTTTTCCTTAGCCCAGTTAAGAACGGCTAAATTCAATTATTTTCTATTTTTATTCCCAAATCATTTTGAAATCCAGCTAAGTTCTTTTAATCATAAATCCCCCGATTAGTCAACCTGCCACCACTTGTGGCTGTTCAATATCAGACCATACGATTTGTAGCTTTTGCATTCGATGGTTAGTTCCTTCAGAGATTGGATAGAAAAGCATTTGATCTTGATGGACGGGTAATGACAAGGTCTGATGTTCTCAGGTGGCACGGCTAACGTATTACTAGCAGGAGATTCAGTGAATCGGTTGGCCCGGATAAACTTGATCTCTACCCTTT
>JAYDZG010000022.1:9343588-9356865 GCA_034509265.1 Microcambeva bendego
TTACTGTTTGCATCGGATAAAATGATGTTGGGACTTTTCCCACCCAGTTCCAGAGTTACTTTCTTTAGGTTGCTTCCCCCAGAAGCTTGCTGGATCAGGTGACCTACCTAAAACACATATTGTACACCAGTTATATTTAATCATTGAAAGAAAGTTTTTTTTATTATTCTAAAGGTTACAGCCACTTTCAAGGAGGGGCCCAACAACCTGCAGATTACTAGTCCTGTACCCTAACCACTAGGCTACGGCTGGCCCTATGTATACAGTATAATAATATATAAATGTAAATATACTGTTGATTTTAGTTTTCTATTAATTAAGTAGAAGAAAACAACACTACACACATTTGTCGATCTTTACAAAAACATTTAAGGAAAATGTGTTTGACTAAAATGGTTTTTGAAAAGGTATTGCAGCTTTATCCAGCGAAAGCCTTAAAGTATTTATTCTTGCCTCAGTGGAGCCAGTGAAGGCAATTTTATCCACGTCCATATGGGAAGAAATGGCTGCTCCAGCTGACGGACCCATTCCAGGAATGATGTTCACAACACCTGGGGGAAAGCCCACCTAATTGAAGAAGAGTGAAGTTTTATTATTTGGATATTCAGTGCAGTGCAGGTATTCCTAAAATGGCCATGATCATCAAACCTCCTTAATCAGGCTGGCCACATAGAGTGCAGTGAGAGGGGTCTGCTCTGCCACTTTCATTACCACAGTGTTACCTGTAGCCAGAGCAGGCCCAAGCTTCCAGGCCTGCATTAGCAGAGGGAAGTTCCACTGGGAATACAGAGAGAGACAAATATTAACAAAAGTCTAAAGAGCAAATGAGTACATTTACCTGACTCGTTGGATCAAAGTGAGCTCCATATTGGTCCAGAAATTGCAATATCACGCAAAAGTCACCACTGTAAATCCGAATTGTTCGCAAAATGAAACTATGTGGTCATTGCGACAGTACTAAGGTAGGTTGTGGCATTTCATTTGTTTTATTGGAATGAACCGTCAACACAAAACAGGTTGGATCTATGAACTATAATTCCTAATGAGGTGCGTGATGTTAATATGATGGAAGAAAGTCCAGCTTAATCAGATCAGGCAAGTATTTTTACCCTGTTTTTGTGATAGTCACCAAACAGGTCATTTTCTTCTGACCTCAACTAAGCACCAACCATGCCACTGTTTGTAATTTAACATTTATTTAACCCACAACATGAAAGTAATGTTAATGACATAACTTATAATAAGAATTCTTTAGTTTTGGTCAAATTAGTTTCTGCATAAATGAATACACCCGACAAAAACTACATCTAGTACTTTGTATGACCTCCATGTTTGAGGATAGCATTAAAGTCTAAACACCACTTAATACACCTCTTTGAAGAATTCACATTATTGTAGCTACCGGAAATATAGAAACATGGATTAACATAACAATAACATTGTAATAAATTAAATTGATGGAGAAACCCGAGCTCATTACGGAAACGCTCCCATGTGATGTCATATTGTCTGACAACCAAGCATATGGAGAGATTGTAGCATCTTATCATCTGCTGGACTTGTTTAATGAAGAATTAGTTGAATTCTTGTTAAATATAATTTTATAGTGTAAACTTTGGCTTTGTTCCCAAGACTTTAATATTTTCTGCAAATTCTTGAATGAATTTGGAGGGAAATTTCTTTTTTTGAGGGTCCAAACTAACAAATCTCGTTCGTAATTAATGGTCCACATTTGTGGGAGTATTCTGTGGTGATTCTGAAAGCATAAATGAGTACACCCATACAACCTTTAGTTTTCTAAGTGCTGTACATTACATTTAGGTTAGATTGCCTGACACACTAAGTTATGTGACAATTAACTACAACTCTTTATCCAATTCTTTATGGCAATGCTAAATGCTGATTGGACAATGTAATAACTTAGAGGTACAGGTGTTCTTAACGTAGTGGCTGCTAATTGTATTAAGTATTGTAAGTAATAGTAGTTAGCAAAAGTAATCATATTAAAAAACCTACAAATAATATGTAGGCATGAGACAACATTGTTTTTAGATTTACGAGTCAAGAGGAAATATATCACCAAAAATAAATCACGGGACACACTTACAGGAATAATCTGGCCACAAACTCCAATAGGTTCATGGCGAGTATAGCAGAAATAATCTCCATCGATTGGAATTGTCTTGCCCTCCCATTTATCAGCCCAGCCAGCAAAATACCTGCACAGTTCCATAAAAACACATTTAATATGGCAGGAAAATTCTTGTTTGAACTGATATTCATCAAATTAGTAGCATGATCCGGATAATGGATACCGATTTGGAACCAATGGTTATACAGTTTAAAAAGGTTTTATGGGATGGTACAGTGCCTTGCAAACGTATTAACCACCCTTGGCTTTTTTAATCTTAATTGTATGTGATGCAGCTGCACACAATAGTCTAAGGTTGGTGAAGTGAAATAAGAAAAAAATATATATTAAAAAAAATTGTGAAAATATGTATATTAATTGTGAAAATATGTATGCATATGTATTCCCCTCTTTGCTGTGAAGCCCTTAAAAAGGTCTGGTGTGACCAATTACCTTCCGAAGTCACATGCTTAGTGAAATGAAGTCCACCTTTGTGCAATTAAAGTGTCAGATGATCTGTCAGTATATACACACCTTTTCTGAAAGGCCCCAGAGGCCTCAACACCATTAAGCACCACTAACCAAACAACACAATGAAGACCAAGGAAATCTCCAAACAAGTCAGGGACAAAGTTGTAGAGAAGTACAAGTCAGGGTTGGGTTATAAAAAATATCCAAATATCTGATGATCCCCCAGAGCACCATCCAATCCATTATCAAGAAATGGAAAGAACATGATACCACAACAAACCTGCCAAGAGAGGGCCGGCCACCAAAACTCTCCGGGCAAGGAGAGCATTAATCATAGAGGCAGCTCGGAGAGCAAAGGTAACTCTGAAGGAGCTGCAGAGTTCCCAAGCCGAGACTGGAGTATCGGTCCTTATGATCACAATAAGCCTGACACATGGAGCTGGGCTTTATGGAAGAGTGACCAGAAAAAAGCCTTTACTTACAGACAAAAATTAGACAGTCGAGAGGAAATTGTCATATTGCCATGCATGTTGGCACCACAGTAGGGATGTATCCAGCAAGCAGAAGAGTAACCTTGTGCAATCTGAGAGCAATCCACAGCCTAGGTTAAGGTACTAGATTAGTAATCACATCACTGGTTCAAACATTTCCCTCACCAGGTTGCTGCTATTAACCCTTTAATTACTCTTTACTCTACACTGAAACTGTAATCCAAACACTACTTAGCACAAAACTGCAGTGCCCTGGATTTTAAGCAATTTTAGATACCTTGCCCACTTACTCAGTTATTCACAACCCTAAAGGTTCTAAAATTACAAGTAACCCAACCAGACAATGAACTGCAAACAGTTGAACAAAAGAGTTGGAACTCACTTCACATATACACGGAACCAGGAAGTAGAATTATACAGCATCAATCTTTTTTTTACAGGTATACAACTTGGAAGTAGACTTGGAAGACTTGGTTATTATTAACAAGCCTCAGTTTTAAGATTTTTAAACATTTTTCCTTAAAACACCAGGATATTACCACTGACCCACGACTGCAGATCTTGGTTTTTAACATTATTTGTAACTACAACTCAAGAATTAACATTTCTTCTAGTGTTTCCCAGTCGACACGTTCAGTGTCTCACATGTGGTTCACATTCTCTGGAAAGGAATTGTAGGCTTCTCCTAAGGCCAGGCATATTGGTTGGTTGGATAGATGGATATTATTTTGAATTAGCTGCTGCATCATAATACACCATCATTTGAACCATATAGCAAATGGGCAAACATCATCAAGACTTCCCGCTCCACACAAAGGATTGAATGTATTAATTTCTACCTAGGATGCTACATCTATGCTATCAGGCATTAAATTCTGTGAACTCATCAGATCTCACCTGAAGACCTTGACAGCCATAGGTAAATCGACAGTGTAAGACACAGAATAGGGCTTTCCGTTATCCAGAGTCTCTAACTCCTACAAGATAAAAAGAGAAACAACCAAATTAAGAGCATGATTTAAATATAATCTACATCCAGTCAAACCAATAAATAGGAATGAAACATTTAAATGTCAGTTTTTAAACTCAGTACTGTTCTAATGTGATATAAGCTGAGAATGGAAAAAAACATACAGTAACAATCAGAAATATTCAGATGCCCAAATATTCAATGACTGATGATAAAATAAAATATGCCTCTGCAGAAAAGTCTTCATTTGGTAAATGATATAACAAATGAAGTAAGAAAATGAATGCATGTTGTACTTTGGAGTAGCAGGAAATGTTGGCAATACTTCCATGTCACAATAATTGAACTTCTGCATAATATTGGTGATTTGAGTCTTAATAAGCTAAAACTGGGTTCAAACATACTAAACTCATTAATAACACAATAGTTAACCATTAATTTGCTTTAGCTGTGATTTGTTTGTCAAACACATCTCAGAGCGGTGTTTATATAACACAAACACTCAAGAATGGAAAAAAATAAATAACCACACAGGTAAGTCCAAACTTGGCTGAATATTGCAAACATACATTGCAGCCGCAAACCACAATGTTACCGTCAGCCTTACTGATGAAGGATAAACTGATGAAGTCTGGGACAAGTGTGTACCGCTTAACAACAAACACCTTCATAAACTGGACACCACATAGCATGCCACCATTCCAGCATGAGCTCAGAGACTCACAACCAGAAGGGTTCGATCACAAGGTGGGCTGGTCCTGATGTTTGATATGAACTCGTATACTGATGAAACTTGTATAATGGACGACTACCGTGTGACATCATGAATGTAAAACATGATGTAAGAATCCTAATAAAAAACTATCAAGTGAAAACTTGGACTGTTGGCCACAAAGACATCGTGACTTATAGAAGTAATTTCTGAAGAGGAATGTTTTGCCCTCCGGGGTGAAATTGAACCTTTAGTTTGATGCTTTAGTTTGTTTTTGTAACAATTTGTTGTCATTTAAATTAGAACTGACACATTCCTATACCATGACAATCGTTTTGCAATTTTTGGTAACAACTGGGACAGTCCTTTTTCTCATAGCCAAAATACAAAACGTACACCATTTCCAAACATAACTGAAGGGCCGGACCACAGCTCGTTTGCACTTAAAGCAGCATGAATCCGAAGTCGTCGTTGACTTATGGTTTTAACAGTTCAAAAGTGAAATCTTAACTTCTATTTGCACGGGAAGCAAAAAAACTCTGTTTGTTGACATGGGCGTGTATTTCTGAGCACACAGTTAAATTCACTACCAGAGCACGTCAAAGGTCATGGACATTCAATATTGATTTACAGCTGGCCCTGTATGCAAAGATTTCTCTACAGTGTTATAGTATGATCAGGGAAGCCATAGCCAACTGGTTAAGGATCTAGACTAGTAATCAGGTCACAAGCGCCACCACTGCCAGGATGCTGTTGTTTGGGCCTTTGATAAAGGCCCTTGACTGTCAATTCCTCACAAAATCTGAAACTGAATAAGTGCTGAAATTGTCAATTGTAAATCAGAGAAATTTCTACATTCCCCATAATCATGCTTGAGACATTTTGTTGTTTGACAAGTTTGACAAGTTCTTTTTTTTGCAAAATGGCAAAACTAAAAATCAAGCCTTGGTTGTAAAATTAAGTCTTTCATTAATGACTAGTTCATAACCTGATTGTATTATTTGAAAAGTTCAACAACCAGTATTCCTCGACATGTCCAAAACTTGCCAAATCAACAACCCTGGTAAGGTAAACAACTTGACATCGTAATATTTTGGGTTTATGCCGTTTTAAATTACATAGATAAAGATAAATAATAATCTTCCCTAAACATGTTTGCAGCTGGGCTGTAGAGGGTCACTAAAGTACTTCATTACCTTCTTGAGGGCTAGCAGTTGCATAACTAAAGACTGAAGTCCAGATAAGGTTCAACAATATACTGTACTGTGCGACTGAAGGTCATGTGACATAGGTGTGACAGTTTAAATAAGATGGTGTGGTGAAGTTCAATGATTTGTGTATGCATGCTTTTGTAGTGCAATGTCTCTAAATGACTTTTAAATCACCTGCAGGACAGTAGCTGAAAAAAGCTACTTACATTGGCTATGAAGAAAATTCCAATAATGTCACAGTGTTTAAGCACCAACTTACCAAATATACTAATTTTAGTACATATACTAATTATCCAGTCTAGTTATATAAAGGTGTGCTCAGGTTGCACTGCCATAAAATATCCCATCCCACAGATTGGATATCTCACAATCCCATTCGAATCTCAGATCTGATACCAGCCATTCAGGTAACATAAGCAGACACGAATGGCTGATACCAGGGGAGGGGTCTGATGGAAGTGGAGAAAATATAAACCAACCATCCAGTAACTAGAACCGACTACATCAAGAAAATTCAAATGATGAAGGAAAGGGTTTTCCCCCTAACCAATGTAATCTGTAATCTCACAGCCATCACAAATCTGTCTGGACTAAAAGGCTGCTGGAACGTGGGTTAGTCTGTCCACAATGAAGTGAACTTTACACTTACATGAGCATAGAGGCTTCTAGAGTAAGCGGAGATCACACAAGACAAAAATGCATGTTCCTTACTAGTATAGGTAAAGTTTTAAATCACAAAAACATGTTGATCATTGCATTATTTGAAAGACTTGTACATTTAAGGATGTCAGCTAGAACTGAAACAAGTATTTTAATAAACAGATTTACAAAAATAATATCCTTAGTAGTAACCAACGTAAAAGGTACATTTTGAAAACACTTAAATAGAAAATCTAAAAAGCTATTTGATTGGGACCCTTTAACAAAATGTCTATGATTAAAAACATGGATTTTCGTCACTAATATATCTTTATCACATCATATGTGCATAAAGCGGTTGTCACTTACTGCCAAGTATGCAGAGTCCCTCTCGATGCAATCAGCCAGGCGGTGCAAGAGCAACCCACGCCGTGATGCGTCCATGCGCCTCCATGGAGAGCCGAGTCTAAATGCATCCTTTGCAGCCTTTACCGCCTTATTTACATCTGCCTGTAATAAAATATCTGTAACATTAGAGTTCAATAAGGAGGTAACGATTTAGAACTATTTGGATGATTCTTTTGAATCTGTGATTAATTTAAGATGAATCGATGTTCACTTTAAAAACCAGGAGACACTCGCGCTATCTAGTATTTTTGGCACAAGTTTACAACTACCTCAGAAATAAAAGGACATTCATTGCTTAGATGATTCTTTTTCTAACAAGAAGTACTGAAAGGAAACTTAAGGTGATGATAAATAATTTGTCTTCAATTATATGTTGCTTTAAAAAAATCTGGGTAAAAAAAATGTACCAAGAACCCAGTATCGTATCGCATCGTGGGTAGAGTGTATCGTAACATCCTTACAGTTCAATTAATAAATATAAAGCATGAATGAAAGACAATCAATAAATACATTTTATTTACAATAAATCACATTTTTGTGAGTTTGACGATTTTAAACAGAACCACTCACAAAGATCACGCATTAAGCAACTATTTTATAATCCACATTGTTCCTTTACTGCTGCACTCAGCACTTTACTTTAAATATACAATTTTGCACATGTTAAGTTTACAGGTGTGTCTGTGAGTGTGTCATTGTGTGTGTGTGTGTGTGTGTGTAGGAGGATCGCTTGGCTGGGTGTGTTTGTACTTCTGTAATGTCAGTTTTCATGCACTGTGAGCTTCTGTAACCAAAAACAAATTACTTGTATGTGTGAGCATACTTGGCCAATAAAGTCTGATTCTGAAATGTGAAAGACTCGGTCACATATGCTTACCAGTGTAGCACATTTTAGGTTTCCCAAGTAAACCAGAAAAGAATAACATCAAAGGAATCATACGATCAAAGAGAGACACGGCGAAGCTCTCTTAAGTGTATTTATGTAATAATGTAATAGCATTCACCTACCTTATCACCCTCTGAAACATGACAGATCACTTCTCCAGTGGCTGGATTAATGGTTGGAAAGGTTTTCTTAGTAACTGCATCATGCCACTCATTGTTGATGAAAAGCTAAAAAAAATAATTAAAACCCAGGTATGTGAATGAATGAATGTACAGGGAATCAAGTCATCTTAATATTCTACAGGAACCTTATTTACTTTGACTTTTATTTGATTGGAGAGCCAAGATAAACTCACCCCCCCCCCCAAAAAAAATATTTACAATTATATAAGAAATCTATTATTTGTGATATAATTACTTTTCACTCCAATCGGCCCTATGAAAAAGCTGAAACAATGAAAGAAAGATTGGAAGGGATTTTAATATAATATGATAATACTGTAGTTCACAATGCACACTTGACAAAGGACTTCTTCCAGGAGAATAACCTCACTCTTGTTGAACCATCCTGTGTTGCTGGATCCCTGGTCTAAATCCGATTGAGACCATTTGGGGATGATGGCAAGGACAGTAAAAGCCCTTCGTGAAGACATCTACAACACTTTGACCAACGTTCCCACTAGCTTCCAAGAATGATGGAGCTACTCATTACCAAGCAGGAAATGGATTTTCAATGAACACCCTATTTCAGTAAAATTGTTGTTTTCAATATATTGGCTGCTCAAAATCTTTCTCCCTTACTCCAATTTCTTCTTGTAGCATCGCGAAGCTCTAAACCTTCGTAGGATCCAACTGTGCAAGTTGCAAATTCTTGCATTGTTTGACTTGTGTTAAGATTTTAATCAGGCGTGTACTTGCATTCCATTCCTTATCAGAGAATATGGAAAGTGACGAGCATGCAAATGCACTGAGTTTAAAGTTATGCAACAATAATAGACCATTTAAAACGGGTTTCAAACTGAAATCATGTTTATTTTATATATTACTATATATTATATTATTGATAGACATTAATATACATGCGGTGCGTTTACGCAAACCATTACACGTCCGTCCGCTTAGCTTTCATTATGCAAAGGTGTCCCATTTAAATGACACTGCTTGTTTACCTTGTTGTAGTGGACGTCGGGCTGGTGGTTGGGTTCAGGAATTGCCGCAGTGGAAAACCTGTATACGTGGGTGCGTGAAAAGTGCGGGGTGGTTCGGGATATGACCGCACGGAGCATTCTGAAGAGATCCAGCAACAGGTATCACTGCGCAAATAAAAACAGCATAGGCCAAATGCTTCGTTACAGCCCAAAGCGTTCTTAGATCCCGCCTCCAGAACTGTAATTGGCTAGAAGTTTAGACTTTAGCTTGTCAATTTTATGTTTGAAGGCGGGATTTAATCTGTTTCTGGCCAATCGCAGCCCAGAAGATAAAGATAGGTAAAACGCTGCGTATTGAAAATTGCACCTGGTTTTATAAAGTTGGGTGCTACGCCAATTTAAAGTTTTCAGTAAAATTATGCTTTAGAATTCAATTCAATAAATAAATACATGTATAAATAAATAAATTACATAATAGATATAAAAAAAGCAGGTTTAATGTTGAGTTTTTGAGTTTTGCAAGGATCCATTACGCTTCATATCGAGTCAAGTCGTTTTATTGTCAATTCTGCATATGTACAAGACATACAGAGGATTGAAATTACGTTACTCTCCTACCCAAGTTACAGCACAAATAGCAACATTAGCAAAATAGACTAAAGACTTTACAACTAGACTAGTATATACATATAAAAATAGACAAAAAACAAGACATAAGATAAGACAATAAGCTAAGGGTCACAATGGTATACACGAGGGGATTTGTGGGAGAGACAGTCCAGTATAAACAGTATAAACAGTATTAACATTACCAGTAAACACAGTATAAACTGTACCAGTATAAACAAGTCCAGTATGAACAGTAGTGCAAATATAGAGGTTATATAAGTAGTGCAAATATAAATGTATAGTAGCTTGAACACTGGTTAAAGTGATAAATATTGAGTATCATAGCTAGCTAGTTCTTCAGTTGCTTCTGTCTGGTTCACCAAACTCACCAATCCTGCTTTAGCTTGAGTTAAGGATTCACCGAAGTAATAAACAGGTCAACAATGAAAACACCCACTAAATGTGGGGTTTAAAAACCTACAGAAAGTATGGTACTGTAACATGGAAATATTTAGTGGTGACTATTTTTAATAGGATAGCAGAGAAAGCATCATAATTTAGGAGCCTAGAACCTGGACTGCGTAGTTACTTGGGAAACGATGACAAAATTTGTAGCAGAACAGTCAGCAGCATGTAAAATGTTAGTTACTAGTCTCAAAAGAGGTTTTCCTTTAACATACAGTTTGGATTCAGACTTCAAATGTCCATGTTACAATTTGTTGACAAAGTATATACAGATAGACACAAATGGTGTATAAAAAGTCTACACACCCCATTACAATAGCAGTTTTTTGTCATGTAAAAATAAAAACAATTGTTTCTACCTTTCCTCTGTTAATAAGACATATAAGATGTATAATTAAATTGAAACAAACTAAAACCTTTAGAGCGATGGATAAAGTGGTTGCATACATGCCCTTTCAAACAGTTCTCTAAGATTGAAAGTCAAGCTCAGATTCCCCTAAAATATATAAAAAATAAATGGCCAAATATGTACAGTTGTGTTAACGTTTCATTGACCACAAATGAGTTAGAACACGTTCATCTCGAAGACAAGTTTGTTCCGAATCAGCTACTTCACAAAGTTGTTCACTTCTCATACATTCCTGTAGCTTCGATGCATTTGCCTGCAGGGATTCAGTTCAGTTCATTTTCTTTAACCCCTTATCCTAATTAGGATTGGGGAGGGGTGCTAGAGCCTATCCCAGCTCTTCAATGGGCGCAGCAAGGCACATGGTAACACCCTGGATGGGGTGCCAGTCCATCAACGAGTTTGGACGTGGAGCTTCTGCAATATGACAGGAGGATCAGTCGAAATGGTGAATTTTGATTTTGATTGACAGCTATTTTGAGATCTACACTGTCACTTAATCTCTGGGAGCTTCAGTCCCATCGTGGATTTTGTGAGTGACGTCGAAAGAACCTGCAACCCACTTCTTTATATTTGTTTGGTGAAATTACTGGAAAATACACCTACTTGGTACAGTAGGATCACAGGTCATTTTCTTGAAAAGGAACAGAAGGCTGCTTTTATGGTTAAATAAATTATTAAATTTTATGATGTAAGCCGGCAATGAGCTTCTGCACTTTGAAAGACCAGCAGCCACCACTGCTTTCAAACCAATACTTTGTTAAAGCATCTTTAATGGCACCATTTAGTCATTTTTGAGTCTCTGAGCACATCTTTGCCCATGGACATTGCTCTTCAAGTCATCCCACAGATTTTAAACTGGATTCCGGTCTGGGCTCAACGAACACAACTACAAGATGTGCGTATTTGCACACATACACACCTTTGACCACACATGTAAATTTATCTTAGCAAAAATAACTTTGAGCCAAAAAACACTTATTCAGCAACAGTAGAACACATACTAACCTGCTTTATGTAATTACTTAGCCAATAATATGAAAGCGGCATGTGTGTAGTGTGTAGTACTCAAGTGAATAAAAATAATTACCCTTGTTCTATTATTTTTTTCTCTCCGTTCACTGTCAGTTTTTATTTGGCAATTACACTGAAAATACTTAAAAATATTAAGTTATTTAATAAATAATATAATTATACAAAATAACATTTATTCTTCTAAAAATTATCCTAAATTTTACAATTATAATGTAATTTATTGCCTATAATTTCTTCACCTTAATAATAAATAAAACCGTACTATGATGGAAACATGTCTGGATGAATTTATATTAGGTTTCCATTATAAATGGACAGACACACTGTAAAAATAAAACAATTTCTCTCTGAGTCAGTCTTTACTCATAAATAACAACATGACAGACTTTCTGGTTTGATACTCTGGTTACAGAAACAACACAAAGTGCTTTTATAGTTTACCAAAATTGTAACCTAGTGTAACTTTAATTATCAATACACAATACACATACCTTTTACCTAACACTGCTCTCATAGAATAGCACCACAGGAACATATAGTCTGTACTTCATTTCTTAAGTACTTTCTCTGGGTAAAGCATTGAAGATTCGAAAGCCCTCCATAGTGGCAAAGTCCCATGCTAGTTTCAGCAGATGTTCTATGTGAGTTTTGCTTGCAACACCTTGACAAACAAGAAGAAGCCATAGTTTGAACAGATGCAATTGTTGACATTAAAATTCAATACAGTTATTACCACTACACAAATGTAAAGCATGAACAGGTCATTTAAAACCATTGATATTTAGTGATGTTGGAAAAAAACAATCAAACAATGTCCGTCTGTGTTCCCTCAAACAAGATTAGCTCACATTTGTCAAATGTTACCAAATCTGTCAACTTTTGTGGCAGTTAGCAGCATTAGAAAACAAAATAGAAACAGAACTTCCATTTTGCCTACTTTACAAACTGATACAACTCCAGAAAACAGTAGGTAAAACGAGAGAATTTTAGCTGTACACAGTCAATAGCCAGCAGTTAAGTACAACTAAGATGAGTTCATTTTGTATTTATCTCCTATATGTTTATTTAGTTCCTATAAGATACATAAGGATTCCTATAAGGAAGCATCCATGGCTTGGTAGAGAACTGGGCTTGTGCTCAGAAAGTTGCCGGTTTGATTCCCAGAGATGTCACAACTGAAGTGAGCAAGGCTAGGGCTGCCCACCGCTCTGGGCATGTGTGCTCACTAGGATTCACTAGCGTATATATGTGTGTGTTTCGCTGCACGGATTGGGTTAAAATGTAGATGACAAATTCCAATGCAAAGTGGTGAAAAGAAAATATAAATACCTGCTCTTAATACCAAATGTGTCTAACGAGAGAACGCACAGTCCTTACTAGACTATACAATTTAAAAATTCAGTCCCTCTGACATTTGGCACCACCAATCACGACAGGGTTTAAGTCATTTCTTCTCATACTGGTGTGAATCATTAGTAATGTGAACAATTATTGCATAAAAACATACAGCCATGCTCCAAATATTTCAATGTTTTGCTGCTACATGACCAAGCTGATTAGAGCATGCAAGTATACAGTCGCAATGAAAAAAAATAATACTTAAAATGTATTACAGTGATGCATATAAAGTTAAATAAAAACAATGAACAAAAGGCCTAACAAACTTTTTTTTGTCATGCATGCAAGCAATTTTGCA
>JAYDZG010000022.1:9379844-9393860 GCA_034509265.1 Microcambeva bendego
AAAGTAAACACAGAGTATAGAGAGAAGCATTCGACTCCGGCACCCCTAACTATAACAGCATAACTAAAAGGGAGAGCCAGCAGGTAACAAAGTCATGAAAGGCTGTGTGTGTGTGGTTGGCTTCTGGGTTCCGGACATTAGTCCTAACAGTTAGTCATGCCACTAGTCTGTTAATGTACTCAACAAACAGAGCTTTCCCCATCTAAGTTATATGGAAGTGAGCAAATTTGAATATATGGTTTTTACCCCCCCCTTCCCATTATGTTGAAGTAATCGTAATTTTAAAGCCAAATGTACTGTGATGTTTTTACTCAAAATGTTAATGCTTTGGGTTATTATTGAAAGAATAATTAAAGTTTGGGAACCACAGATTTAAATCATTTTTGGTCTGTGAAGTTTACAGCTACTTGATGGCTCACAAAGCAAATGCTTAGCCTGCTGCAAGGACTAGAATGTTTTATTTAATCTTGTCCTAGCCATTTCCTGTATACATTGGGTAAAGGCAGTAGTTGACATTAATGTGTATCCTTAATTTTGTCAGAACACCACATGGCTTTCCCAGTTGACTCTAAGGAAACAATTGACACCAAGGTTTTGAACCCCATTTCCACATTATTTACAATTAGTGACTCTATGGCTGACTTGTTGAGGTCCCCTCTAACACAGTTACACCCCCAGCAGCCTGATCTGTTGACACAAAGTAGGGTGGCTTGATGGGTTTCGGTTTATATTCCTGTTGTTGGACAGAAGTCCATCATATCACGTCCCTGTTTCTAGATTGTATAATAAAATAAACAATCAGGAATTCTGTTTTTTAATAAAGTGGCTGTTTAGTGTATGTAGAGACTCAAATGGAGGTAGTTTTTATATTTCTCTCAAATTATATTTGAAAAGGTGAAATGGCCTAAATTTAAAGCCAGAACATTTTAAAGAATATTTAATTATATAATATAATTATATTTTGTCCTAAATGTATAAAACGTTTAATAATTTAAAGGCACCTAATCTTATTAATCGTATTAATCTAAAATGTTGCTCTTTTCTATTTTGTATTACTTTATATGCTTGTTATGCATCAATTGTAAGAAATACATTGTTACACAGTGATGTGTCCGATTTGTGCACATAAATCATATGTAACAGCATTCTGTTTATTTCTTTTGTTCAGGTCCCATTGATCAGTTTTATCATAGGATATCTGTTATTTACACCAACAACTTGCTACTGTGACCTGCAATCAGGAATCTCTTGAGAAGTTGTTTTTAAATTATGTTAAAAGTAAAAACTTTTTAACAACAACTCTAATCTGTTTTATATTGAACTAGAAATTCAAATTTGTTTGAAAGACCCAGAGCTACAGAACAACTGCTGTAAGTGGAATGTGTTCTACAAATTATAAAATGTGAAACTCTATTAAATTAAAAATCATAGTTTTGTGAAGACTTGTCTTTTTTTTTTGTTACATTTGCTAGAAGTCAATGTGGTACTTGTTGTCCCGGTTTCCACTGGAAATTTATGAAATAACAGCATTAATCATGGGTCCCATTACTTTTAAAGAATTCCCTATTGAATAATTAACCTGGATAGTTAATACAGTGAACCCCTGCAAATTCGTGGTTCAGGCCATCTGGAATAAAGGCATAATTGTCACAGATGGGTGGTGTACTCTTATATTTGGAGATCACTTGGATGCCCTAAAACATGCACTGAATGCCAAAGATTTGTGATGTCAGTGGGTCACAGTCTTGATGTAGTTATTTCATGCAACGGGCTTACGACACCTTATTAACTTAAATCTATTTTAGATAGCTCATGGGGCTTGGATATGTGATTAGTATTTACTTTTTTTTTCCCTTTGTTCAAAAAAATGATGATCTCATTTTGTTTTTCTTACAGGTCATCACACCATCTACATTGGAGTACATGTGCCCAAAAGTTATAGAAGACGGAGACGCCATCGCCGGCACACTAGCCACAAGGAGAGAAAGGAGAAGGTTACTGAGAACACAAAGGAGTTCAACAGCCACATACTTAAACCTCTTGGTAAGTGTCATCAGCATTTGCAACCTTTAAACTTTCACAGATGCAAATTATTTTAAACGTAAGTGATCTGTAAAATATCTTCTTACAAAAATGTTTGTGGATATTTGTGTCTTTTCAGTCAAAAGGGCATTTGTATTATTAGAGTAAACCTTACCTGATGTTCCAGTTGATTATAAAGCTGTTTGGTGGGGCAGGCCAGCAAGTTTCTTTTAACCAAGCTTTTTGTCATGTCTTTATAGGCCTTGCTTTGTGCACATGAGAACAATAATCCTGGAGCAGGAAAGGCCTTTCCATAAAATATTGCTACAAAGTAAACATACAATTTACTTAAGACGTGTTATTACAAGTTGAGACAGCGTAATATTTTATTGCAGACAGTATGTACCTGAGATACAAGTTTTGTCAACTTCATTTTAATAATGAACATCCATTCCTCTGTGATCGACTGGCGCCCCATCCAGGGTGTTGCTGTATACCTTGTACCTATGGAAGAACTGGGAATGGCCCCAGCAGCCTGACCTTTTCATTTCAGGCCTTTAACACATTCCAAAATTGTTGCGACAGTAAAACATTTTCCACTTGATCACACCAATCACTAAAGTATACCAAGTGATTTAGTGTTTAAGGTTTCATTTTCAACATTATGAAGTAGAGGTTGATCGATTTATCGGCCGGCTGATGAATCGGGCTCATATTTCCCATTTTTAAATATATCAACCCATGTATGTTTTTGGTAGCGCCAATTTAAAATCGGGGCCGTCTGCGGGCAGCACCATGTTATTGGTCTGGTGGAATGTGCTGCTTCTACATGTGAAGGACCCTAAGCCAAAACACTGGAACACAACTGTAACAAAAGATAAAGGAACATGTTACATTTTTAAATTTCAAAGTTCTGTTTCCATATATTTTCTATATGTTTCTTGTAAACTATGAAGTGCTGCTTTTACCCCACTAAATAACTATTTATACGGTCTTTTCAGATTCATTTTAATTAAACATGGGATTGCACAATATTTCATTGTTTACAAAGGCACTATGCAATTTAACTCAAGTTTTACCAACAAGTCTGTTTGTGTGCTGTCATTTCCATTTTTTGTATAATTATTTTTAAAGGCTCATTTTTGTAATCTACGTAAATTATAGTTTCTTAAATTTATTGTTCGTAACATTGTAGAGTATTGCACCTTAATTTCGGTATACCTGGTATACCGAAATAAAGATATTCTGATTTTGATGCAGGTTACAATCATCTGTTTACCTCACCTGTTTGAAATCACATAATTATTTTTTTTGTCATCTCATTCCAAAAAAGTTGGGACTGGGGCAATCAAAGGCTGGGAATGTGTTTCAGGCCTGAAATACAGGAATGAATGTATATTAATAAATAAATGAATTTGAATAAATGAACCGGAAAAAAAAATCATGTTTTGCTCAAATGTTTTAGGGGGTTATTTGGGTTATTTTCTTGCATTTTTCCTACTGTCCCAACTTTTCTGATTTGTGATTGTATAAATTATATTTTATTTGATTCAATTTTACTTTGAGTACATCATGAGTCTCCCTAGGTAATGTAAATCACAATAAAATTCAGAATATCTGACTTGTAAATAAATGATTTATTATATAATAAAATTATCAGAAATTCAAGGCATTCTGATTTATGACCAGGTTCATTGTTTACTCTAATATATGTGAACTGTTTCTAGAGCTTGTTTGGAGTCCACCTATTGCAGTTTGATTTACACTGAAACCCAAATTCAAGGTTCAGGATTTGTGGACTTTTTTGGATATTTTACTTGGAACCTAACTAATAATAGTTTACAGAAACCACTAATATCTTTCACATTTTAAATTGTTTTATCATGGCAATATATAATTCTTCATTCATTTTAACGCTAAATTACATGAATGCATCGATATGTATATGTATAGTCTGGGCTATGTGGTGTTAAAATGTAGTGGATAAGTGTTTTTAGTTGAAAAGCAAACCAACATGTCAAATGCTGTTATTTCAGAGAAGACTTGGTTTTGTCTTAAATAAATCATCTTTATCAACATACTATCAGCTTTCACGGTCAGGAAGCTTTTACAATAGCTGGGGGGCACAACACGTAGAGAATAATGTAAGAAGGCTACACTCTGGCAGTGCACCTCTCAAATTTACAACTCTACAAAAACCGCCTCAGGTCACTGATGGCACCTAAGCCAATAAACTCTTGTGTGTTGCTGTTTTAAACATGTAGCAACATGATTATACACTACTGATCAAAATCTTCAGACCAATTTAAAAATTGCAAGAATTTGCCTTTTGCATTATTGGATTTTAAGATTCTAAGTGGAGCTTCACAATTCAAAAATAATAAATGGGTTCAAGAGACAAAATCTTTTGAGGTAATTTATTGATGACTGCATTTGCACTTTAACTTCTAATCCGCTGAAAAACGCATATTAAAAACCACATCTTGAAAAAGTTAAAATCCTGCAAAATTTGGATTCAATAATTTTCTGTCAAGACCTCCTGATGGCAAAATCAAAAAGCTAATCGTTTTTGAATGTGGTAGGATTGTACGATTTATTTGTAATCCAATAAATGACAAGCTTATAGTCTAATATTCAAAACTAAAAACAGAGTTTTTTATAAACAGATTAAACATTATTTTCAATCCATATAAAATTGTTCACACTTGTTTTCCAGAGGGTGTGTTGTTATTAAATTTGTTAAAATGTTACACAATTTTTTGAGTCCCACGGTGGCTCAGTGGATAAGAAGGTCCAGGGCTCAAACACCCAGGTGGGGCAATATGTGCTACCTAACATTTATAATAATATATTGACCCATCAGGAATTGCTACCATTACTAAGAGACAGACCCATCAAAATATCCTATGTATGATAGAATACAGACCCATCAGAATGTGCGACTATTTATAGTAAGATACATTTAGTCTGATGTCTATTTCAAATAAGAATTGATTGATAAAACTTAAATATTTAGTAGGGGAATACATTTTAAAAAGGTAGGAGAAATTGACAGTTCTGCTCCATGGAAAGAAGTTTCGTTATGGAAGGAGAAAGCAACAGAACAATGGACGTGGACTTTGACTTGTCTTCAATAAGTAACTTGCCAACTTCAAATTGTTGTTGCAAAAATAAATTATATAGTTTTACATACTGTTACGACCCAGTCAACATACATGCGTTTATTTATTTATTCATACTTACGTCATTTTTTGCCCTCGATATGTGGCACTATTGCCAGGAGCATGGTTCACATTCATTGTATACATTGTTAATTGCTTTAAAAAAAAATCAATTCAATTTTTTTTCAATTTGCCGATTCCTCCTTCATTTATTAAACAACTTATTTTTTAGCCTTGTCTGTTTTAATATGCTTAATTTGGGAAACACACTTTCCAATGTGTTTCTCTATATAAACCGTTTATAAATCATTTACACCCAGCTCAAAAGGAAGAGACAAAATATCATGTTATGATCAAACAGTTTTTGTGATTCAAATATTTCAGGTAAGAAAATCAAACTGAACTCTGAAGGGGGTCCTTCATCTCATATAGAGAAACATATAGAGGACAGTCACACACATCGTCATGGTAGATAAAATGTCATATTTAACATACGAACAACATATTCACACACAAGATCAAATATAGGGACATTCTGATCACATTCTGATATTTTAAGTATCTTTCAATGCAGTTCTTAATAATAAATATTTAAGCACTTCATATTTGCTACACAGCCAGAATTAACTCTAAGCCAAGTCTAGTTTGATACAAGTAAGAACATTATGTACAAAGTAAACAGGTGCTAGTCATAAAATTAGAATATTATCAAAAAGTTGATTTATTTCAGTAATTCTATTCAAAAGGTGAAACATGTATATTATATTCATTTATTACACACAGACTGATATATTTCCTTTGATTTTGATGATCATAACTGACAACTAATGAAAATCCCAATTTCATCATCTTAAAAAAATAGAATAGTATTTCAGAGCAATACAAAAAAGTATTTTTAGAAATGTTGGCCAATTGAAAAGTATGAACATGAAACGTATGAGCATCTACAGCATTCAATATTTAGTTGGCCGGTATTACTGCAGAAACGTGGCATGGCATGGAGTCGATCAGTCTGTAGCACTGCTCAGGTCTTATAAGAGCCTAGCTTGCTCTGATAAGGGCCTTCTGAATTGTTGGGTCTGGCATATCGCATGTTCCGCTTCACAATCCTTATAGATTTTTCATTGGGTTAAGGTCAGGAGAGTTTGCTGGCCAATTAAGAACAGGGATACCATGGTCCTTAAACCAGGTACTGGTAGCTTTGGTACTGTGTGCAGGTGCCAAGTCCTGTTGGAAAATGAAATCTTCTTCTCCATAAAGTTGGTCAGAAGCAGGAAGCTTGAAGTGCTCTAAAACTTCCTGGTAGATGGCTGCGTTGACCTTAGACCTCAGAAAACTCGACCAACAACAGCAGATGACATGACACCCCAAACCATCACTGACTGTGGAAACTTTACACTGGACCTCAAGCAACCTGGATTCTGTTCCTCTCTTCTCTTCCTCTAGGACCTCAAATATTTACTTTCATCAGAGAACATAACCTCAGCCAAGGCATGATGCTTCTAACGCTGTCTCTTGTTCCAGAGTGGCTTGACACAAGGAATGCGACAGCTTGAAACCAATGTCTTGCGTATGTCTGTGCGTGGTGGTTCTTGAAGCACTGACTCAAGCTGCAGTGCACTCTGTGAATCTCAACTACATTTTTGAATGGGTTTTGTTTCACAATCCTCTACCCTTCGCATCTCTATTAATGTGCTTGGACACAGAACTCTGTGAACAACCAGCCTTTTTAGCAATGACTTTTTGTGTCTTGCCCTTCTTGTGCAAGGTGTCAATGGTCGTCTTTTGGACAACTGTGAAGTCAGCAGTCTTCCCCATGATTGTGTAGCCTACAGAACTAGACTGAGAGACCATTTAAAGGCCTTTGCAATTGTTTTGAGTTTATTAGCTGATTAGAGTGTGGCACCAGGTGTCTTAGATATTGAACCTTTTCACAATATTCAGATTTTCTGAGATACTGAATTTGGGATTTTCATTTTGTCAGGTATAATAATCAAAATTAAAAGAAATAAACATTTGAAATACATCAGTCTCTGTGTAATGATTGAATATAATATAAAAGTTTCACTTTTTGAATGGAATTACTGAAATAAATAAACTTTTTCATGATATTGTAATTTAATGACCAACACCTGTATTTTGTAACGTGTTATATCGAGACGTATATATTACAACTGACATGTTAAATAGTTTGCAATATTTTTCTGCTAAATGCTAAATTATGTTTTTTAATTTGTAATTATATTAATATTAATATAACAATAATTGTTTAATAAATTAACACATTCTTTTGCAAGCATTATTTTCTGTTCATATTTTCTTTTTTACAGACAATGCTGAATTACTTTAAGGTCTAAAATGTTTTCAAAATCTGCATATGCTGGATTTAATGCAGCTTTATTAGTGTTATATATGACGCTCTTCTTCGGACCTTGACATTTTATCACCACTCCATTAAGAATGCCTGCTTATAGTTAAGAATGAATGTGTTGGTGTTGGGTTTAATCAACTCAGAATTGAGTAAACTAACACTGATAAGATAATTCTCAGGTCATGAGAAACAAAAAATTCTGGTCTTTTGAAACAAATTGAGTTTAATGTCTGGAGGAAACCAGGCACCGCTAATCACGAGACAACTCTGTGAATGTTCTTGAGTGGCCAATCCAGAGCCCATTTAAACATCTCTGTGGAGATCTGAAAAGGGATGTGCATGATTCTCTCGATCCACAACCTGGTGGAGATTGAAAGGTTCTGCAAAGAAGAATGGGAGAAACTGTCCAAAAATAGGTGTGCCAAGCTTGTAGCATCATACTCAAAAAGAATTGAGTCTGTAATTCCGGCCAAAGGTACTTCACCAAAGTATTGAGCAAACACTGTGAATAGATGTGGGTTTTTTTGTTGTTGTTTTTTTTCTTTCCATGCCCTGTATGAAGTATATGCTAGTTGGGGTGGGCATGAACAAAAGACAATGGGCATTTTAAATGTAAGTACATTGTACTGCAAACAAAGGACAAAGCAAATGATTAATGGCATGAAACACCTCGTGTTTTCTGTTTGTTTTTTTGTTTACACACACATACTCACAAACAAACAAAAATCGAAGATAATTTATATGGTTATATGGTTTTCAGAAATATATAATTTATCTTTTTGTAACTCCAAATCAGAACAATTTGTTTGAGGACTGGGGCACTTTGTGGCTAATAATGAGCTCTTGCTGTGAGGCGACAGTGTTACCCACTTAGCCATGTACCACCCTAGTGGTCAGGTTGTAGAATCAAGGTTCTAAGATGGCCTATCAGAGGTATAACAAGGAATTCTTTGTTGGTAAATTCTTGAGCTCAAGGGAGAAAATATGCCACACACACTCTTGTGAGTTCACAAGATCTAATGTATTAAGGATACACACACATTTATATAGTTGGATTAAAGAGGTCACCATGGCCTTCAGACATATTACACACGTCATAAGGTGTACACACAGTCATAAGGTGGGTAGGATTAGTAGAAATAAGTCTGTCATAATGACAAGGCATAACCAAATATCAAAGCATCCCTTATCGAAACATGTGGAGCCTTCTGTGACTACCGTATGTGCTGTCATGTACAAGGTCTGTTTTATTGTTTAAAAAGGCCTATGTCCTTTTTTATGAATAACCTCTGGATCTAAATATTCTGTGGTTTATCACACTTCTCACACATCAGTTCAGCTCATAAGCGACGTAGACCAATATCTAGCCCGAGGTCAAAAGGTTGTTATGCGCTCAAACATACGGGAGTTCTCCATAAGTGTTCCTTCTTGTCTTTACCGAACCAACATTAATCATTGGGAACAAACAGAATGTACACACAGGATTAGCTTGATAAATCATTGTGATACATGCATGATACATTACGATACTGTGAGGATTATTCCGATTTAAATGAATATGTTTCGGCCTCCAAAAGATTATGTTCTAATACAGATATCAAAATACACAAAAACAAAGTTCAAAGTATTAAGTAACAAGTGAACAAAACCAACTACATTAATCATATGGATAGAACAGCATAATCATAATATCTTATACCCCAACACAGGTGAATAGCATTCCAGGATTTAATGGCAGCATTATTGAAGAAACATCAATTTGGCTCTTAGATCAACACATGCTTCCTTCAAGACTATCATAGACATTCGTGCATTTGTCTACAAGACGATGCAAAACCGCACACTGCACACATTATAAAGTAATTGTTATGGAGGAAGAGGGTGCCGGTACTGGACTACCCTGTATACAATTCCTGACCTGTCCTCAATAGGAAAGATGTGAAGAATTAAAAATAAATAATGTGTGTGGGGGTTTTCTTTGGGTGCTCCAGTTTCCTACCACAGTCCAAAAACATACCACCAGTTTAATTGGAGACACTGAATTGTTCTACAGGTACCGAGCTACTAGGATGCATAAAGGTCCCAAGCCTGGATTAATAGGGATGGTTGTGTGAGGAAAGGCATTTGGCATAAAACCATGCCAAATTAATTGTGCTGATCACAATCCACTGTTGTGACCCCTAATGGGGAGCAGCTGAAAGAAAATTATGTACTTTTAATTCTGATCTCTAGTTGCTTAAATAACTTCTTAGAGAATATCATGTTTTAACAACAGTATGACAACAAACACATTTACTGGATATAATGTATTTATAGGTCATCTTATAAGTTTATTTAAGTATGTTTAACTCAGTGAATAATTTGCTGTCTTTGAGGAGTGAATATGTGCCAGCTACGGTTTTGCCTGCCTCACACAAGACAAACAGTGAATGTGGGCAGCTGTAGGAAGTAAATTTCACATTCTCTTTGGGTCTTGTTTGCTTGCCAACTTGTTTCCCACAAGTGTTTGTTGCCATGGCGAGATACAAATCCAATGACCGTGTCCAGTTTATTAACACCAAGCTGATGTCCAATGGTTTAGACAAAACTATGGTAAACAGACCTTTTGAAATACTGTCAACATGGAGATAATCTTTAGTTAACTATATGGCATGGAATCCTAATGTGAATCTTAATAATTAGGCTGGTTACTTCTCTGCATACAGTTATTTTAAGACATACTAAAATAGGTTTTCCATCAAACATTAATGCACTCCATGGATTGAGTTGGATAAAGTCAGGTCTGTGTGTGGTCTAGTCAAAATCATGTTTTAAATTAGTATTTTGTATTTTACATTTACAGACCAAGACTCAGAGAATTGTCAAGCCAGATTTTGAACAATGAGCATTTTCTCCTCCTCTTTTCCCATGAGTCCACCTTTTCATAGACAATGACTCCCTTGTGCAGGCCTGTGGCTCTTGGTGACTAAGCCTTCAGCTCTGAAATGCATTTAAACTACGCAATTGTCATTCCCTTTTCTCCTCTTTCGGGCTGAGCTGTCACTGCACACTCACCCATATTGATAAACCGCTTTGTCTCCCTTTTGCCTTCTCCATCAGCCCATCTTTGCAATTGAGATTTGCTTAGCAACTTCTTGAGGCAAGGGCTTTTAGTGAGCTAGTCGGTGGCATCCGTATTGATGTCATCTGTATTCTGTTCAGGACAGCAGCATGTGTGCAACATCCAAGCAGCCCAGTTAAAGTCTGGCTGAAGATTACTTTAACATTTGCATGGCTGGAACTTTTGTGAATCATATTTAAAAAACAAAGTTACTGAGAAAATACTGTTTTATTTGATGTTATACCTAATTTCACGTATGCTAATTATCCACATTTGTTTATAATAATCATGTTTATTTGAACATGGGCAATTGATAGCTGTTACTTTAATGAATGACAGGTTTGCTATGTGCATTGATTTTTAAATGTGCACTAGATCTTAGATGATTTTGGATGAAGCCTGGGGTTTTTCTGACTGGGTCGTGTATGGTAATCTTGATTCATGTTTTATAATAGTTATATACAGGTCTCTGGATCATCTTACAGCTTATATGAATTCAGTATCTACAGTATCTGTACCTGTTATGTAAAGACATTATTGCTATACAGTATAAACACTGTATTTAAAGTATTGTTTGGGTTTTCTATTAAGGCTATACATTCATGTGGCATGGGTTTAATACACAATGATGATACTTCCAAAGGTATCTGAGTATTTTGTTATATACATCTTTGTACTTTCGGTCCAATTAAATAATCTATTTTGGCTGTTGTAGCTTCTTTCCACCATAATTGCAACACACTACAGTTGAAGTACTGGTTGTTATAAGGGAGTTCCAAATGTTTTTTTCCCCAACCATGTTGTTGCCCTAAAAGTAAATAACAGGAAAGCTTTTTCACACTTCTTATTAGTAACTTTAGGATTATTTGTATGGTTTATTATTTTGAACCCTGCTGCCTGTTAAATATTTAAATGAGAACACAACAATGAAACAAAAGCAAAGCCCATTTGTGTCACTGAATGATTTAGGAAACATTTCCTAATTGTTAATGAGGAGCTAAGGGCAAGCTGCCAGAATTTAAGGGCCAATGGCAAACTGTCCTACTGGGGGAGCAGCAGAGGGGTGGTCAGATGGTACCCCCAATTTTGGTTATCTAGGTTTCAGTGTATTGTAGTTGGAGACAACTAGAGGACAGCAGCAAAGTTAAGGACTTATCAATTAAGTTGAGTTTTCTTCGCTTCAGAGGGGAATTAAAATTTAATTTAAATGGAGACCACAGACCTGGAGATGTCGGAAAATAACAATATGGAGAAAGAGGAAGTTGAAGAGAAAATAAAATCTCTGTGCAATCAGAGCGAAGGAACAGAGCAGGATATGCCTGAAATGAAGTTTCCTTCTCCATCAGACCTAGCTTCTTTGCTTACATCTACAGAAGAAAACTGGCCGAAGGGTTTTGGAGAGCAGGGGGAATCACAAGTTGTTGGTTATTCTCATCAGCCTTTGACTCAAAGTATTTTCCCTCTTTCAGTTTCTTCAGCGGCTGAGCGAATCCGCTTTATCCTAGGTGAGGATGATGATGGGCCAGCACCTCCACAACTCTTCACCGAACTGGATGAACTGCTCTCTGTGGACGGACGGGAGATGGAATGGAAGGAAACTGCTAGGTAAAATATTTTCATCTATTTTCATCTAATTTATTTACATAAGAAACAAACCTAAACCAGTAAAAAGAGTTTTCAGGTTCTCTTTATAATTATTTAGGTTCAGTTAGTGTTTTTTAAAATGGATCTTAATATGTACTCAATCAATTTAAAGGCCAGATCAACATCTTGAACTGTCATTTTGAACATACAGTCCTCAAAATCCATGCAAGTGATTTTTGGGGAAAAAAAAATCAAGGCAGTATTTCCTATGTCTACCATCTTGCTCGCGCAAACCAGGTGTTTAATTTTTCACGAAAACAAATGCGAGAAGTTAGAAGGAACTTAATGATATCACATACAAAATATGCTTATGCAGAGTAAAAAATGAGGGGCGGAGGTATAATAGTGGAGTAGAGCTTTGAGCCATTAACCTGAGATTCACAGCTCAAATCCAGGCTCCTTATTCAATACCCTTAACCCTGTCTACTCTAGGGGAACTGTACAATAGCTTCCAAACAAGCTGGGGAATGCAAGGAAATTGTCATTACTCACATACAGTACAACACATTTTTTCCTTGCATATGCCAGTTTACACCCTGCGGAAGGCACGTCGAAATGCACATTGCTATGTTACACCCTGCGAGTCTATTTTCATGCCTTGTGCCTGCGTTGTTAAAAATAGCAACATTTTTTATGCTGATGGGTGAATATATTAATGCTAATGAGAGTGGTAGTCTCAAAATAAGGTGTGTTTAGGTCAATTAATGGCGTATTCCTGTATTTTCAACAGACAGGTGCACTACTGACAAAAACCCCCTAAATAACAGTAAACAGTCTAAAAGGATGATGTTCATTGCTATTTTGCCTGTCAATTGTGGACACATGTGCTTACACCCATGCTTGTTATGGACACTTGGACATGCAGCAGTGCACAAACTGCAAGTGCCTGTTACATCAACAATAAACATAATACAAAATAAAATAACTTTATTTTACATAATTCCGTTACATACCTGGCTGTTTACATTGTAACAGTGTGTGAAATACAAGCGTGCACTGTAATAGATCATAAAAGTGAAACTTTAAAGATCAGCCTGCACATGAGTCCCCTGTAGCTTGGCAAGTGAACGAAATTATTTGATAAATAGGCCCAGTGTTAGTTAGGGGCATTAAAAGTCAGGAATGGTATACCTTTTGCACAGTCGTATTAAATTTAGACATTTTAAGATGCTCACTTTGGAGTTATTTGATCACTGCATTTGACTCTTTTTTCCATCACTGAAGTGCTTGTGCACCTTCACAGCATGAACGCTCAGGTCAGTTTCCTCTGCTGAGAATCGCTGGACAGGTTCAAGTAGCTGCACCACTTAAATAGCAAATCTGCCAAAGTCACACCACACCAGACTTTTAAAGATAATGGGAAGTGACATGCTGATTGGTTTATTGCACGTTACACCCCAAAACAAATCTCCATCATTAAGATGGCAAAGACAGACTGCCATGGCGCGTGGTTGACATCTTGCCAAAGCTTGCTAAAATAGGCCCCTCAGTTGTCTGTGCTTTTGCATTACCCAGAAACAGAAAAGTAGTCTTTAATGATGATGGTTACCCAATTAGGCGCAGCTGACTCTCAGTCACTTGATGGATCATCGATCCATGAAGTATTTCGGCAGTGATAGCGGAGTAGTTTGCCATTGCTTGCTCCACCCCTCCCCATTTATCCGGGCTTGGGACCGGCAGCTGTTTCCAGTTACACGGCTGGGTAAACCTACAGGACG